>JAJMDG010000130.1:19444-90827 GCA_030565715.1 Hanseniaspora singularis (nom. inval.) | reverse complement strand
TAAACAACCAACAGTAATAAGAATTGTAAGAATGTCTACTGAACAAACAACTACTGCTTCAGTTAACACTGAAGAACAACCAATAACAGCTGTTTTAAATGAAACCACAAATAATCCAGTAGAAACAAATACTAATGATAAAGAAGATGGTGAAGAAGGTCCACAAAAGAAAAAACAAAAGCCAAACGGTGTCTTCAGAAAAGATCATGACTATACACCATTAGAAGCTAGAGATCCAAACTTAAAGAAAAGAAAGGTTGCTATGATATTTGGTTATGCAGGAACTGGTTACTCTGGTTTACAAATTAATGAACCACAAAGAACAATTGAAAAGGAAATCTGGGATAACTTGATTTTAAATGGTTATGTTTCTAAAGATAATGCGTTAGACTTAAAGAAGGTTGGATGGCAAAGATGTGCTAGAACTGACAAAGGTGTTCATGCTTTAGGAAATTTAGTTTCTTTTAAGATTTTATTAAATGAAAAGGATAGAACTGTTGATGAAATTGAAAAGGAATTTGTTGAAAAGATGAATAAGACTTTACCTGATCAAATAAGAATGTTCGGTTTACAAAGAGTTACTGGTGGTTTTGATGCAAAAAACTCATGTTCATCAAGAATGTATGAATACTTATTACCATCATACAGTTTCATTGGTCCTAAGAAAGATAACGAAGGTATTTACCAAGAATTAAGAGATAAGAACTTTAACGGAGGTTATGAAAACTATGAAGATTTAGAAAATGATAAATATTGGGAATCTTTAGAAAAAGTTGGAGTTGAACAATTTGGTGAAGAAGATTATGCTAAAATTAAAGCTTTTAAGTTTACTACTGGAAATGAAGAAGCTTCTGACCCTGAAAAGATTAGAATTTATAATCATGTCAAAGCTTTAAAGCAATTAGAATTACAACATAAACATCAATTTAGAATTTCTGAAAATAAATTGAACTACTTTAGAATGATGATGTCTCAATATTTAGGTTACCATAATTTCCATAACTATACAATTGGTCAAAAATTCAAAGACGCTTCTTCAAATAGATACATGATTAAAATTGAAGTTGAAGACCCAGTTTTAATTAATAATATTGAATGGTTGAAAATTAAAATTCATGGTCAATCATTTATGTTACATCAAATTAGAAAAATGATTGCTATGGCTGTTTTATCCTGTAGATATAACTGTTCTAAAGAATTAATGTTAGAGACCTTTACTGATAAGAGATTTAATATTCCAAAAGCTCCACCTTTAGGTTTATACTTAAATCATCCAATCTTTGACATCGCCAACATGAAATTAGCTAAAAGTGGTCATCCTCCAATTGACTTTGACAAATATAAGGAAGAAACTGATGCTTTACAAAAGAACCACATATACGACAAGATTTACAATGTTGAAATTAAAGAAAATATCTACTCCGCATTCTTCCAATTTGTTGATGGATTTAAGTATAATGAAAATGTCGTCAGTGAACAACCAAAGGGTGAAGATATTAAAACTGATGATGACTCTAGTGGTAATCCATTCTCTTTCTTCATTAACTGTAAAAAGAGATGGGATGATGACATTGAAAATGAAGTTTTATACTTAGACGATTCAAACTTTAAGAAATTAAAGCAAGAAGAAAAAGATCAAAAGAGATTGATCAGAGAAGCTAAAAGAAACGAAAGATTAGCTTTAGAAGCTAAGGAATCTGAATCCAACGTTGTTGAAGAAAAGAAGGAAGATGAAGTTAAACCTGTTGAAGAAAAGAAGGAAGATGAAGTTAAACCTGTTGAAGAAAAGGTTGAAGACTCTAAATAATTTTAATTAAATCTTATATAAGTATATAATAATTTTTTTTAATTCACGTGTTATAAATAACGCATCGGATTTAATCTTAACTATTTATTTGAATAATTAAATTTCAAAAAAAAAAGTAATAAACCAATTCCAATATAAATTTTAAAACCTGAAAAAAAAAAATTTTTATTAATACTGAAAAAAAAATTTTCATTTTTTTTTTTTTTTTTTTAATTTATTTAAAACATTATCAATAAAGTTTTAATACTAGATTAAAAGCTGAAAAAATAGTTTACACAACCATAAAGAAAAACAATTGTTTGTATTAAAATCATTTATACGTTTGTTTATTTTTTTATTAACTGAAAATGTTGAATAATCAATTAGTTTCTACATTAAGCAAAGCACAAAGAGTTAATGCTAATATAGCATCATTTCATACAATTGCTAAAACATTAGCACCACAAAATGGTAAACAACCAGCATTGAAGAAAAAACAAAATAAAACAGGTAAAAAGAAATCTGAAGATGGAAGAAAACAATTAAATAGAACTAAGGATATTATGAAAACTTCACCATTAGCATCTTATAATAACATGGTTTCTTCAAAAGAAATGAGCATAGTTAAAGCAGAATTTGATTCAGAAGTATTAACAAAGTTCTCTCAACAAAATCAAATTGAATTGATTAACAACTTTTTCAAAGCTTACACAGATAAAGATACTAAATATTTAAAAGGAATTAATGATTTCACATTTGCTGATTCCAATAAGTTGAACAATTTGAAATTCTTTAAAAATTTTGTTTTCTTAAATAAGGATATTTCCAAAGATTTAAAAATAGATCACACTAAGAATAACTGTTTAATTATTGACGGTTCATCTGGATCTGGTAGAACAACTATGTTAAAAGAAATTACTTTAGAAGCTTATAATACCAACACCAAATTAATTATTCCATTCCCTGATCCTGAAAATATTTTATATGAAAGAGATAATTTAGAATATATTTCTAAAACAAAAACATATACATTAATCAACATTACAAGAGAATTTTTAAATAACATTATTAATGCTAACCATGAATCATTATTAAAGGGTATTAAAATTCAAAGTTCATATGTTTTTACTAATCCAAACTATCAAATTGGTCAACCTATAGAAAATAAAGACATTAAATTCCAAAAGGATGTTTCTTCATTATACGAACTAATGAAATTTAAACCAATTGGTGAAGATGTTGGTTTACTATTAGAAATTGTTTTTGAAGAAATACATAAAATAAAAGATACTAAAGTATTAGTTGTTCAAGATAGATTTAATGATATTTTGCATTTCAATAAAACAGAATATTTAGGTAAGGATGTTAAGCCAATCAATGTCTCAGACATGCAAATAATTAAACTTTTATTAAGCACAATTTCTAAGAACATGCCTAACTTTGATGTTGTTTTAGGTAACAACTTAGTTTTGACTGATAAAACTTTTATGACTATTAATTTAGCTGTTGAAGCTGATCTAACAAAGGTTAACCCATGGTTTGAATCTAAAAACTATAATGAAAAAATATTAAATGCTTTAGTTGATTTTAAGACTAATGTTAAACCAAAATTAATTAAATTAGATGACTTAAAAATAAAAGAAGTTAAGAACTTGATTGCTGCTATCCATTCACATGGTATTATAAACAGAACTGGGTTAAAAGAAGAAGAAGTTTATCATTTAGCTGGTAATGGTAGCACTTCTGAAACATTTAAAATTTTATCTGAATGGTTAAGATATTAAAATAATTTATTATAATATGTGTATGTTTAATCTCTTTTCATCATTTGTGTATGTTATATAAATATAATAACTAAAGAGTCTTTATCTATACCTCTTGTATATACTAGTTTTTTTTTTAAAAAAGATAACAATAATAATATATACTTTAATCTTTTTTTTTTTTTCTCAAACAGTAATAATCTTTAATTATTTAGCATGTCTTTGTTGCCAATTTTCTTTGATTTTGATAGTGGCTTGCGATAGATCATCATCATTTACATTGTCTTGAATACTAGATAAAATATTACTTACTACATTAATATGATTACCTTGAAGTTTATCATCTCTAAATCTTAAGAAACACCATTCATGATCCTCATTCTTATAGCATTCAACAATTCTACCATTTAAAGGCTCATTTTTGCTAATTAAGCCATTCCAAGTTTCTTCATCCATTTTTAATCTGGCAAATTTAGAATAAGTTTCGTTTAGCACTTTTAAATCTTTATTAGTGTAAATGTTGTTAGGGTTTGAAACATAAGACTTATCTTCACCCCCTTTCCAAACATATAAATCCAATTGAGGAATCTTATTAAAGTTAATTTTACTTATATCACTATCATTTTCAAATTTCATAATTAGTTTAAAATCAATACTATTTTCATTTGAAGGTTTCCATTTTAATAAAAGATCATCCTTAGTAAATAAAACATATCTAGAATTTACAGGTGTAAATATTAAACCATCTGAAAAATGTGGGATTTGTTTTTTTTCTATTTGATTAAAAATTTTTTCTAAATTATAAGAAAATTCCATCTTTTTCATCCCAAACTTAAATTCAAACCTAGAATATCTCTTTGGATCCTTAACTTTTAATTCATTTAAAGGTTTTAAAATATCATGGCCTAAATGAGCTAATCTAGAAGATGTGGTTTTGTTTATCATCGGTCTTCCATTAACTGCCAAACAATCAAACATTAAAAATCTAGTTTCAATTCTGTTATTGATTTTTTGATTAACTAATTCACCATCAATTAAAGTACCATTATGCAAATGCTTTTCATTTAAAGGCAATAGAATATTTAAATTTTCATTTAAATAAAAATTATTCTCTCTATCAATAAAAAATATAGATTGGCTATTTGTCTGTGGGTTTATAATAACAAACATTAATAATCTAATACCATCTGTCTTTTCACACACATAATAATCTTGATGAAGTAAATTTTCTTCAATATTTTTTCTTGCAAACGATACAGGTTGTGATCCTATGAATTGTTTATAAAGTTTAGTTGATATAGCTTTAGTATTTAAATCATTATAATTGTTTGAAGAATCATTTGTTAAAATTCCAGCAATTATGTTTAAAATATCTCTTTTAACTTCAAATGATTGAACGGTACCAGGAATTTTTGGTGATTCTCTATCATCATTAGCATCATGCTCAAATAATTTTCTTTTTTTAACAATATTCTCTGTTTCAGCACTCATCGTGTTTTAAAAAATACCACTTTGTTTTATTGGTTTTGTTATTAATTTTATTTAATTTATTCAATATTAATTTTTTTTTTTTTTTTTTTGTTTTGTTTCTTAATTAATAACATGATCATGTGATATAAAACTTACTAAATAACATGTTTTTAAAAGAAGAAAAAAAAGTAAAATAAAAAAACAAATAAAAATTTTTAATTTAAAGAACTTAAGAAATTTGATCTTTGTATTTATTTAATTAAGATGATTTTAACAAATAAATAAAATAATATTTGATAATTACTGTTTTAAAAAAATAAACAATTTGATATAACTTTAAAGCTAGAATTATATTTATAATAACTTTTTTTTTTTTAATATATACTAAAATTAAATACTATTAACCAAAAATCTCGATTATCAATAACTTTAAAGTATAATTGCTGTCTTTTTTTTTTTTTCTTTAAATTTAAAATAATTAAATTTGACCAAAACCAATTAAATGGATAACTCAGAAAATGCAACTGTATCAAGTTCTAGATACACTTATAGGCCACGTACAGTGTCACCAAATAAATCTTCCAATAGTAAAGAGCAGAGTAGTGATGCCAGTGATAATAGTAGTAAAAAAAATAAAATATTTACTCCAACTTCAAACCCTATAACAGATAATTTTCTTTCAAATTATAATCAAAATATGTTCAATAATAATAATGCAGCACCAATATATTTACCAAATAAAATTAAAACAGATTACATTTCAAAGAAAAACACATACATTGATATCGGTAACTGTTTGGTAGATTATGAAAAGCAAATATTATATGACAAGAATAATAACCTTATGCCAACTATTTTAAAAGCTGATGATAATATATTTCTGCTAAATGAGACATTTATTAACGATCCTTATAATGTTGCAAGAGTCATGAAATTTATACCGAAAAATGACTATATAGACATTATTAATAAAGATGAAACAAAAATCTTTCCAGCTTATACATGTGATATGGTGATCAACTGGCACTTTAGAAATAGAGATATATCAAATCTTTCAAAAGATAAAATTTATAGTCCAACAAGAGAGTTGTTTATGTCTTCTATAACCTCAACTGTTAAACTTTCACAATATAGAGGGCATATAAACCTAAATTTTAAGCCTAAAATTCATAATTTTAACGTTTATTTAACATTCCCAAATAACTTTTATTTTGAAAAATTTTATGATAGATTTTCAGGTGAGCTATTCCAAATGTATAATATAAAAGACTTGATGAAGGAACACAAACCCAAAGATAACGAATATTCCAAATTTTTAAAACTTTTATCATTAAAAGCACCTTATATTTATACTGAATTGACATTCCCAATTAAAGAATACTTAAAATTTTTTATAAGTGAACAAAATAGCTCTAAGAATTGGAGACAACAATGTAACACTTGTTTTAAATGGTGTAACTATAAAGCAAATTTAATTAAATGTGATTTATGTAAAGAACACTATCACATATACTGTGCTTCGCAAGATATTACTAAAAAGAAATTTGCAAATAAAATCTGGTGGTGTGAGAACTGTAAACTTAATAATACTCACTTTGATAATACTAACAGATTTCAACTAGATACTGTAAAGAATACAAAATTAGACTTTAATGAAAAGGACGTTTTTGCTGATAAATTAATTAAAAATTTTATTAAGAAGGACTTTAATTTTGAAAACTATCGCTACCAGTATTTAGGTTTTAATAACTCTGAGTGTTTAGCTAATGAATTTAAAAATTATATTTATACAAATTATTGGAACCCTATAAAAGAAATTCAAGTAAGTTCAAAAAAATGTCAGCATAGCATAGAAGAGGTTGTAACTGAATTTGAGAGAGGTGGTGATGATACTGTTTCTACAATTTGGAATCCATCAATTATTAACAATAATGTTGATAAATTAATAGAATTAAACTCTTTTACTAATCAATGTTTAATTAATATATCTAATTCCAAAAATTTCTCTACTGCAGAAGTTAATTTCATTGACGAAATATTAAAAACTCTTTACAAAAACTCAGTTGATTTTAAATCAGCATATGATGAGCTCATGAATAAGTGCGATAAGGAATTTTTAAGCATTCCTGTTTTTAGTGAAAAAGAGTTAAAATTATTTGAAGATGGTATTAAGAAATATGGAGGTGATCCTTATAAAATACATTCTAATTATTTGAAAAATATGCAGCCACTATCTAAAGTTGTAAAATTCTTTTATATCTGGAAAAAGACTAAACAAGGTCTTATAACTAGAGGTAAATGGAAGAAAAAGATTTTAAAGAATCAAATCACTGAGAACTTAAGTCATAGTAAATGGGTATACTTAGAGGAGCATTCATGTTATGATTTATCTAAATATTCCCAAGAAAAAGGTTATAACTTTTGTTGTGAATACTGTAACTGCTTTTTATCGCCGGCTTGGTATAAATATCGAGAATTGGTTCCAAAAAGGGGAACTTTAAATAAAGCTTTATGTTTAAGATGTGCTACGCTTTGGAAAAAGTATGGTGTCGAATGGAAATCATTTGATGTTATATTAAAGCAAATATATGGAAGAAATAATTGGAAACAAGTTTTACATAGTATCATAACAGAAAAAAACTTTAATTTCAAAATTGATGAGAGCATTATTGAGCAAAACATTGATTATGAGCTTTTAATTGATTTAGCACAGTATCTCAAAGATAACTGCATATTGTTTAAAGACTTTTCTAATGTTTCTAAAAGGTATATTAAATACTGTGATCAAGCAAAAGTATATTTAATTAAAAATAACTGGAAATATTTAGATCTTCATTTAATCAATGGATATGAATATAAAGGTAAGATTCAACTTTTGAAATACATTGAAAAATTAGAATCAAAAAGCCCATTAAGACCTACAAAAATCAATGGTATTGTTCTGAATAAGGATGTTTTGGCAAATCTAACATCAGGATCAATGTATGCAATAAAATTTGAATGCTTTATTGACAGTGAAGATTATTCAGTATATGTTACAAAAAACTTTGATAAATTTGTTTTAAGCAGTGATAATTCTTTTTTAAAACTTGGTAATTTTAATGAAGGAGATATCACAGTTGATATTACTACAGGAACATCAGAAATTTTAAGAAACTTTAAATTTATGCACCAAAAAAATACTACTAACTTGATATCGGTTCCTATAAATAACCTTAATGCATTAAGACCAGTTGAATGTCAAATAATGATGGTTTATAAAAATGCAGTTGAACAAACTCTTAAAAAGGCAGATGAAATGTTACATTCTAGTACTAAATTAAATCCAATAAGAAGATATATCATGGAAACAAACTCAGAACAAGATTTTAGAAATAAATGTTCTGTTTGTTTACAAACAATGTCACTAAGAGACTTGGTACAAGATGAGATTATATGTAATGAGTGTGGTATGAATTGTCATTACTATTGTTATGGTGAAAATCAAGAAACTACTAAAGATCCAAACTGGAAATGTGATTCTTGTAGATATCATAATAAAGAAAGTTGTTTCTTATGTATTACTAAAGAAGTAGACACAGAAGCTTGTAAACTGTTAAAGGATAGTTGTACACCAGATGCTTTAAAAATATCAGATAGTAATGATAGATTTATACATGTTGCATGTGCATTATTCTCAAAAGGAATTGAAGTGTCATCCGAAAATTTTGCTCCTTTTAAAAATTTAGGAAAAAATATGAAATTGAATAAATGTAAAATATGTCAATCAGGAGCAGGGTCTGTGATTTCATGTGGTTTATGTGAAACTAAATTTCATGTTACATGTGGTCAGGATGAAGATGGATATAGTTGTGGGTTTGAAAACGAAAGTAGTTTAAATCCAATGATTATATGTAATGAGCATGAAGATACTAGATTATACACATTAAATCATAAATACAATGGATCAACTTTATGGCAAATCTATTTGAAGCAAATTATTAAGAGAGATATAATTTCTCAAGAATTGGATCAATCATATAATACTAGCTCCATCAAAAAATGTTTCACTTGTGATAATGATGTTTCCTTATATTGGTATCCACTCACCGAAGGTAAATATAATTGTAAAAATTGTTATTTAAATTATATTTTCAGAAATGTAAAATTAATTCAAAATGCAGACACAGAAAACTTAGATCCTACATTCTGGGATGAATATCCTATTGACAAATTCTATTTAAGAAAATAATATATATATATATATATATGAATAATAAATAATGTTATAAATGTTTTTTTAATTCTTGCTCTAATCTATCAATCTCTTCTAATGAATCTGCACTCATTAACTTTTGTTTTAAAATTTCGACTATATTAGAACTCTTCTTGTCTAAATTCTCTTCCTCAATTAATTGTTTTGCTTCCTTAGCATCTTCTAAATCCATTACTTTATTTATATTTAGTTTACTTTTTTTCCGTTCATCCTTATGTACTCTTTTACCATCAATAATCCTTAAAGATGGAATGATGTTAAGTAGTTTAATTCTATATTCCGGTTCCTTAGTTATATCGTTTCCTCTTAAATCAATTTCTAATAAAGATTTACATTTGCTATCACCATCAACTATATCTTCAAAACTATTTATATTATTATTTAATAAAGATAGTTTTTTAATATTTCCTAAAAGTTTATTTATATTTATTATATTTATATTTGAATTGTTACAAATTAAAGTATCACAATATTTAATATTATTTATGTTGTTTATTGAGAAAATATTTTCTTTAAACATATTGTTAGATATATCTAATGTTTGGTATATTATATTATTTCTGGTATTTATCAAGTTATTTAAATCTTTTATGCACAGTATATTAAAATCTGATAGATCTAGTGTTAAATTTTGTACTTCAACATTTTCTTTTAAAACTACGTCACTATAAATAGTAGTTCTTTTATCAATTAAGTTCATTGGTTAAGTTATACCAATACTTTTCATAATCAGTTTAAAGAATTATATTTTTTTTAAAATTTAAAAAAATAAATGTAAAAGAAACGGGAGAAAAAAAAAAAATAGAAAATATATAGTTGGTTAACACGTGATGTATATAATCAATTTTGCTTTTAATAACTAATAATAACTTTAAACATTATTCTTAGACATTGCCATAGCAGCCAAAATTATCCAATAACCAGCAAATCTAATATTTTTTAATATAATCAGATTAAATACTAGCATACAACCGTATAAATAATCTCTATTTAATTCGCTATAAGTAGTGAAGATTGATTGAACAAGCATAAAGAATATGAAATTTAAAGAACTAGTAAAGAGTAAGATCATAATAGGAGACTTTATCTTTTTAGAATTATGTAAATTTGTTAGAATAGTATCATTTAAATTGTTAGTAACGATTTTCTTTTTAGAAAAGTTTTCTGTTGCATAAATACTACACTTGGATCTCATCTTTTCTTGGTCTACGGTTAATAAACAATTTAAAATAGATCTGCACCACTCTTCTGGTTGTGGGTTTATTAACCAACCAGTTTCATTTTGTAAAACGGTTTCTAATGGACCACCATTGTTTGGTGCTAAAACAGGTGTTCCTAATAACATAGATTCTACTGGAACAATTCCAAAGTGTTCATTAGAAGGTGTGTATAATAATAAAGAGGATTTGGATATTAATAAATTCTTTAACAAAGTTGGAACAGATGTTATAAAAATAACTTCGTAATCATTCTTAATACTGTCTGGCTTTGTATCTAAAGAATCAATGTTTTTTCCATCAATAGTCAAATATCTTAAACTTAATTCATCACATAAAGTTTGTAATTCTTTTAAGTAATCTATATTTTCTTTAACTCTGTCATCATATCCACCACACACATAAAGTTTTAGCTTATCTTTTCTAGCTCCTGATAAACAATCCAAAGTTAAATTAAAAGATTTAATAGCTAATTCTAAGTTCTTTTTTCTTTCAAATCTATTAACACTTACTAAGTATTGACAATCACTATCAGATGAGGAAATATGTTGATTAAAGATTTCATGTGTTTTAGCATCAATTGTAGGTAATTCAGTATCAACACAAGGGTAACTTACTTCAACGTCTTTTCTATCTCTTAAAAGTTTAAAAGTTTGATAGAAAATACCTTTTGTGAAATGTGAGTTAACTAAAATTTTATCACTAGCACCTGTTGTTAACTGTTCAAGTAAATCAATAGGCAATCTGTACACTTTTTTAACAAAACTTTCCTGTTTATTTGATAGTAATAAATCAGGGAAGTGGCAATAAAACACAACTTTTGCATTAGTAAAAGCTTGTAATAATGGTAGCCCAATAGATAATTGATCAACTATAATAAAATCATACTTATAAATATCCTTAGTGATAAATAAGTAAAATATCAACCATAATTGTCTTAAAATACTAAAAATAATCATAAATCTATTAGCTAAAGATCTTGGTAAAAAGTCACCATAAACTTCAACTTCTAAATCCCTGTCCTTTCCATTTTCTTTAAGCTTAACTTCATCAAAGCAATGTTTATTATCAAGATGGGATGTGGCTATTTTGATAGTATGTCCACAAGATTGAAGCCCCATTGCATAATCAACTACCAATCTTTCAGCTCCACCAATCCCTAAATCAGGGTGGATAAAAAGAATATTAGATGGCGGTAATTCTCCTTTCATTGAATAAGAAATGTTTTAATATCCAGCTATATGGTTTACTATATCTTTTATTTTTTTTAAGTTTCTTTGAAATTTATAGTTACGTGTTTTTTATTTTAAATATTTAAAAAAAAAAAAAAAAAAATGTTTATAGGTTAAAGTTGAATTTAAAAAAAAAAAAAAATAGTAATACAATATATAGATAGATAAATTATTCATTAATTTTTGAACCTCTTATTACTTGAAAACTCGTCATCATCTAAATCAATTATAGAAACTTTTCTTTTCTTGTTATTATTAGTTCCATCCTTTTCTGTAATTTCTTCAATGATAGGTCTTTGATTAAGTGAACTAGCGGGTCTACTAGGTAAGAAAGAAGGTGTATTTGGAGTTGTTGCTAAGTAATCATTTAAATCAAATGGATGTATCATAAGAGAATCATTTCCAAGGATATTAGAATTAGTATCAGTGTCATTATTTTCATCATCTTTGGGTTGTAATTTATTTAAAATCTGTGAAAATCCATTTAAATGTTCTTCTTGTTTTTTCATATTTGCTTGTAGATTATTTAAAATATCAGTATAACTATTGGTATTAATATTGTTATTTTCATCAATATCATTTAAAATACTATCATTAATATTATTTTCATTATATTTTTCATTTTGTATTGGGATATTATTGTTTTTATGTAAATTTATATTATGGATGTTTGATTCACTTAATGGAGTGTAATCCAGATTATGATCAAAATTAGGGGATGTAATCAAATAAGGATTTCTTTTATTTAAAGCTGAAATTTCTTGGATTTGGTTAGAAGATTTATTACTATTTATTGATTGAACAGCAGGGCTATCATCAAGGTTTGTATTAAGATTATTGTAGTCATTTGTTCCTATAGGAGAGACTTCATCAATAATAGGACCATCCATATTATTTTGATTGCTTGGTGAATCAATTAAATCATCATCTAATATTTCCTGTATTTGTGCTGTAGTTCCGTTTCCTGTATTAATTTTTCTTGATGTTGAGTTTGTTCTTGATTTAAGTTTTCCAGGTGTCTCATTTAAAGAAACAATCTTTTCAGTGTTTGTATTTTTTTGCTTCTGGTAGTTTGTTTCTGGGGTTATATTATTTTTTTCAATATCTTCAATATTAGGATCTTGCTGTATCATTCTGTGTACACCAGGTCCAAAATAACTTGACATATATTGCAATATCTGTTGTAAGGCATTTTCTTGTTTGTGAAGTCTTTTTCTAGTTTCAACATTTTGTTTCCATAAAACATCATTTTGATTGGATAACCGTTTTAAGTCTTCTGCCATAGATAACTGATTAAACTTTAATGTTTCAAATTCTTGTAAAAGAGATGTAGTATCTAATCCATTCAAGCTTTGACCTTTTGAAATATTATTATCTGCTTGCATCAAAGCTACAGCATTATTAGAATTTTTTACTGGCGATGGACCTTCAATTAAATTCATATGTTTCATTGAATTAGAAGACAAAGGAATATATTGTGGCATTTTCCATGATAGACCAGTTGTATTTGATCTATCTGAATTTTCTAGTTGGATATTATTTCTATATTGCTCATGAGAATCAGGCACAGTTTGATTTAAACCTGATTTAGAATTTCTTCCTGAAACATTAGTATTTTGATTATTTGGTTTTTGTCTAGTGATATAATCAAGTAGATCTTCTCTATCTCTAATAAAAAACTCATTTTGAAATTGTAATCTTTCTTCATTTGGTACACTATATCCACCAGATTTAGCATCCTGAACTTTTTTCCATCCATACATATTCAACTGTCTAATAAAACTTGCAATTTTACAATGTTTAAAATATTTTGGTAAAACATCTGTTACAAAATCAATTTGATGTGTTATAATAAAAGAATACCCATCCGGTGCCCAAAATATACAATTATCTGTAGTTGGGTCATTAACCATCACCCAAACTTTATTAATAAACGCAGGTCTTAATTTTTTTTGAGATATGGGTCCTTTCTTAAGCTTCTTTAGAACTGTAGATCTTAAATCATCAGGTTTAGAATTAAAATTTAAATTATAAGTCTTTGTTAAATCAGTTGTGCTATTGTTTCTATTGTTCTCATAAGCTTGTGGTTCTTCAACAATCATATTTTTATCTGATATAGGATTGCCTATTGGTTGTAAATGTGAATCATTTATTGTCTTATCGTTGGATAGAGGTGTGTTGGAAAATAAATTCATACTATCATTAGTATCTTCACCATTCATATCTGTAAATTTAAGCTCTTCACTAACAGATTTTAAAAATGGAGATAACCCATGTGTCAATGAATCATTGCTTTCAGACTTATGAATATCTAACATTGGCTCAATGTTGTTCTCACCATTACTCATTATTTATTTGAATTTCTTCCGATGTTAATAATATATATATGTATATATATATAGGTATGTATGAGTTATAAGGTTAAAATGGTTTTTACCCTTTATTGTTAAATAAACTTGTATACAATAAGCTTTCACTTCTTTTCTTTTTTCTTAAATTTTGATATACAAAAAAGAAAAAAATTAATAAAGTTATAAAACTATTTCAACACTTTTTAGGGAAAAAAAAAAAAAAAAAAAAAAAAAAAAACAATAAAAATATTATTTAAAAATTAACATACATTTCAACAGATATTAAACTGTATGATGGCATCACGTGCTATTTCGTCTTAAAGAAATAAAATTATAAAATATAAGTGTTAACCTAGATGCAGAAAAAATTAAATTATGTATGTCTGATTGAAATATATACAAAATTAAATATATTATTATTTTCATTAAATGTTTTTTTTTTTATTTTTTTTACTCTTAATAGATAAATATTAATAAAGAAATATATATAATTCCCTTTTTCTTATTACTCACTCTTAAGGAGAGAATAAAAAAATCTCAAAAAAAAAAAATAATAATAAGGGTTTAAAGAATTGTTAGTTTAAGTTTTTAAATATAAATTTGAATAATTATACTCAAAAAACTTAGTTCATAGCCTTAACTAATTGGTTAATGAATTCTTCTCTGTTACCGAAAGAACCACCTTGGATGAAGTGCTTGAACTTTCTGGTAACACCCCAACCACCGTTAGGGTTGGATAACTTGAATGGCCAGATGAAGTTGTTAGCTTGCTTGAAGTTTGGACCAACAGTAACAATTTCGTGGATTAAGTCATCGATGGATAAGATACCGTACTTACCTAAAGAAGCTTCAACGATTTCGTTGTCAGATAAAGCAATTCTTTGCTTGTTGATCTTACCGTGACCTCTCTTGTAGACTAATTGTCTAACAGTTTGGTAAGATGGGTAACCGTAAGCAACGTATGGTTCAACTAACTTTAATAATTCAGAAGTAGCCTTGGTAACCTTGACGAAAACACCAGTGTTGATTTGGTTTAATCTTAATAATTGTAAAACCTTTCTTGGCTTTGGAGCAATCTTGTTGATACCCTTGATTCTGACAACAAAGACTAACTTTGGTTGAGCTTCAACGAAGTAAGAACCTTCCTTCTTAGCAGCTCTCTTGGAGTCAATGACAGCTCTTTCAGCAGCTTCGTATTCTTGTTGGTAAGCTTGGTTTCTAGCTAAGATAGTAGCTCTCTTTTCCTTGTTAGCCTATTCAAAATGATATTGCAAACATGTTTTATAAAATAATAATAAAATAAAATTGTTAGTAAATTTGAAAAAATTCTTTAATGTATTTTTAGCACTTTAATGAATTGAATCTTTACAATATAGTCTTAAAATCAATGCTTTTATTTAAGTTGTATGATATGAAAATAAAAATATTAGAACTTCAGTCGAAAGATGGTGAGTTGTTATAGACAGCATTGTCCAGTTGGACTAGTCGTAACAGAAGGACAAAATTTTCATCATTGTAAACTATTAATCTTTAATCTCGAAATAACATATAACCTAATAAAAGAATATAAAACTCATATTGTATAAAGACAAAACAATAAAATATTTATTTTTTAAGTTTCTAAAAAATATTCAGTTTTGAAAATCTATACATACGGCTTTTCTAACAGCTTTGTCAGCAGCTCTTTGTTCAGCGGACTTTTGTTGAACTTTAGACTTCTTTTGTTGAGTTTCTGGTTTGATAACTTGACTATTTTAAAAATAATAATAAATTACAAAAAGCTTAAAAAATAAAAATTGTTAGTAAAGTTTAAAATTCAATTATAATAATGTTGAAGCACCTGCTACAATAAATTTCAAAAAAATATTAATACAATATTATAATAACATATAAAACTTTCTAACAAAGAGTTTTTACTTAAAAAAAGAGAATAAAATGAAAAAGAAATAATAAAACATTTTTTTTAAAAAAATGTTAATCAACACACCAGGAATTGGTTACCAGCCATTCCAAGTTAGAGGATCTGCAGAAACATAAAGAAATCTAAAAATCTAAATTGGTGTCATTAAAGAATCTTAATATGTTTTTGTTTTGAAATATCAAAAAGTCCCCAGAGTGTGATGAGAAAGTTCTTTTAACTTCTCAGCTTTTTTTTTTGAAAAAAAAAACTCTTGTTGAAGAATTTTATAATAAAATATTAAAATATTATTTTATTATTAAATGAAATATTAAGCAGGCCTATACAAATAAACTTATTGTTAAATGTTGTACATACGCGGCGGCCATTTTTAATACTTTGGATCTTCGATGGTTTTATAATTATTTTCTTATTTTAAGTGAAATAATTAAGATTTGATTTAAATTTTAAACCGTAATTTCTTATATAACACTAAAAAAGTTCATTCTTTATTAATGAAAGGAAGGAATAATGAAAAAAAAAAAAATTGAATAAATGGATTTACCTTTTTTTTACATATTTTGAGATTCTTTTTTTTTTTTAGTAGACATTATAAAAACTTTCTCTTTAAAAAAAAATTAGAACGAAAAAAAAAAAACTAAAAATGTAACAAAAAAAATTATAAACTCTATATACACATACATATTACATCCATGTATACAAAACGTATGCACTTAGATATTGGAATCCATATTCAGTACAAGTGTATAAATTCTAATATACATACGTGAGAGATACATGCTAATATGCAGATTCGTTAGCATAGATGTGTAAAATATAATACATACATCTGAAATCACATTGAAATAAATAATCATGAGAAGTGTAAAAATAAAAAATAAAATACATAAATTATATAAACAGCAATAAATACATAATAACATAACAAATAAAAAAAACAATAAAGATGTTAATGAATACTTTTTCAAATTAGTCTACTTAAAATTCATAAAGTAAATGAAAATAAAATATAATTAAAGTTGTATTTTAAATAAATCAGCCCCGAAAGATGGTTAAAAAATTACGACAGCATCGTCTTTTGACTAGTCGAAGTTCCTATGAACTGTAGTTGTCATCACCTTTAAAATCAACTTTAAATTTTATTTTATGTATCATTTTTTCTCATTGTAATGCATACAATAAAATCCATGAATAATAATAATAAACTGAAAATAGTTTTTAGCATACATTATTGTTTAAAATAACTGTTATGTCTTATTATTTAAAATAATAAAGCAAATAACACTTTAAATTTTAGTGTTGGTTTTTTTTAATAATTTTTTATTAATTTAGAACTTAATAAATAAATAAAATCTACATATTTGAAGATTGAAAAAATTTACTGAGTTAATCTGTTTATATATGAAGGGGGGGAAAAAAAAACATTTCTTTTTTCTTGTAAAAAACTTTTTTATGGTAATAAAATATATCTAAATAGGAAATTTAATTTGAAAGCATTGTTGCATCATAAAAATGTGCTTATCCTTTAAATTTAAATTGTCTTTGTTTTTTTTTTTCGTAATTATCATAAAATAAAAACATTCTTTTTGTTCGTATTTTCCACTGAAGTTTTTTTTTTTTTTTTTAATATTAACTAGAATATAAAATTAAAAACCCCAGTAATAATAAAATGGGAAAACAAGCACAATTTGATTATAATCATGCAACTGATTCTAAATATCAAGAATTAAGAGCGAAAGCTCAAGAAGCAATGGATCAATATTCTAGCTTATCTACAAAATCTCAAAAAGCATACCAACAAGGAGATAAAGTTGAAGCAAAAAATTTAAGTCAACAAAGTCAAGAATATTATTCCAAAGCACAACAATATAATGGTGATGCTGCAAACTATGTTTTTCAACAAAACAATTTAGATTCATCTAGTGATGAAATAGATTTACATGGGTTATTCGTAAATGAAGCAGAATGGATAATAAAACGTAGAATTTACATGGCTGTTAAAAAACAAGAACAAGTTTTAAAAGTTATTGTAGGAAAAGGTTTACATTCACAAAATGGAGTTGCTAAATTAAAGCCTGCTATTGATCAAATTTGTGATGAAAATAATTTCCAACATTCCTTACAACAAGGAAATGCAGGTGTCTTGTGTATTTATTTACAAAATGTCACTTTAAACATGATTCCAAATGAATGGGCAGATATGGACTATGTTGAATATGTTACTAATAAAAAGAACAATAAAGTTAACAAGCCATCATCTAACAACTACAATCAAAACAATTCTCATCAACAAAATTACAATAACAATCAACAACAAGGCTACTATAATAACCAACAACAACAACACTACAACCAACAATCAAATAATAATAATAATCACAATAATCAAAACAATGATATTGGTTCTGTTGTAATCCAAGTTATTAAAGCTTTAATCAAATGTTTTAGTTAAATTATAATGTATTCATATCCAACAACCATTAACTACATCAGTCATGTGATTTTCTTTTTTTTGTTTTCTAAATAAAAAATAATTTACTGATGTCTAAATAAATTTAATTCAACTGTGAAATAATGAAAAAAAAAATATGTTAATATAAATATTTCTAATTTAACATCTTAAATTGGGGGTGTAAATTTTCATTTTTTTTTTTTTTTCTTTGCAACTGTTACCATCATGGCTACATACTAAAATAATCAATGCTGTTTAAGTCTGTTATTTATTTTGTCAATAAAAATTTCAAGAATAATGTTTAGTAATAAATATCTATGTAATTATATGTAAAATAAATATATCATAACATTTTAATTGAAACTATAATCATTAGTAATTTAAATATAATAAATTGCACTACTCTATTAATCATATTTTGCACATAGCAACGCACTTACGTAATATTTGATGTAATATTTATAATTTAATTAAATGTTTTAAAATTGTTTAAGGTATGTTATAAGAAATATTCACTATATCATCTTGTTAGATTTGTTCTAAGTAGGCTTTTCTTATTATCTGAAAAAAATGTTTATTTATATTGTCTCGCGAAATATTGCACCTGTTTTTTATATATCTAGAAAAAAAATTAAAAATCAATGATACTAAGAAATAAAAAGTGACAAAGAAACCAGATTTATAAAGCAAAATAGCATATAATATAGCCCTTTACAAAAAAGCATACATTAAAAATATCTATTCTGTAATACTCGGTTTTTTTTTTTTTTTAAAAATAGCTATTCACAATTTCTTTTTTGTACTTATTATTTTCAACAAGTCGGTATCTCTTTTTTTTCAAAATTATTCATTAAAAAATTATCATCATCTATATTTACTTTTTTGATTATCAATAAAATAAAACTTTTCAGTATATAAAATTTTAAAATGATTGAATCACTTACTAGCGATACCAGCGATAAAGAAATAACAGAATTTATAAACCCACTGCAACTAACTTTAAAAAATCTTAAAGATATTGATAGTGAAACTACAGAAACTGACTCAAATTTTGTTGAAAGTAGGAAAAGTTCTTGTATTGAGATTAAACCAGATATGAGTGGGAAACGCAATAAGAAAAATCTAAAAGATAATGATAAAAACAACAGATATGATGATGAAAGTATACAATCATTTATGTTTCAAACATATGGACAGCAGAACATTTTGGGCTCAAATTCAAATATGATTTTTAATAATATTATGGGATCAGGTATCAATTCTAATATTAATTCACCGGAACAAATCAATATACAGCATTCAAATAGTTCAAATAATGTACAACATAATATATCATTATCTCCAGATTTTATGAACAATAATAACAATAATAACAATAATAACAATAATGGTCTTAATGCAGGTACACCCAATGGATTAAACTCGTTTTCATTTAATAACATAAATACAAATTCACCAAGCATGACACATAGTGATCTTCAAAAAGTTGTACATGTTCCTGTGCATGTCCCTGTACCGGTTCCTGTACCAGTGCCTATATTTATGATGCATAATAAAGAAACAGGTACTGATGAACCAAACCCATCACAAGTTAATATGCAAATGCAACAATTAGAATATCTCATGACACAACAGCATATGCTAAACTTACAAAATTCAAATATACCAAGTAGTTATCCCGGAAATATTAATTCCCATTTTTTAATAAACAATTCTCCATTTAACCAGAGTTCATACAGTATGAGTGGAACAAACACACCTATAAATCAAATATTCTTAGATGATAATATAAATAACAATAATAATAATAGTTTTAATGGAATAAATAACCAACAAAATTCACCTGTAATAAAAAAATCTAAAAGTTTGACTAATACTAGAAAATCTAAAAAAAGCATTCCAAATGAATCTACAACTCTATTGATAAATACAAAAGATAGTGAACTTAATATGATAAAACGAGAATCAATAACTATGGAGAATCTTAATACTACTAAAGAACTAACAAATACACCAAAGTCAGACACAGCTAATGACCAAGTAAAAACACCGATAGAAAATTATAATTTACTTTCAGAGTTAGCTATAGAGTCTTTACAAAGACAAAGAAATCAAAGTAAATTGATCCATTTAGATCCAGTGCCACAGTTTGAAGACCAAAAGGATGTTAAGCTTTGGTTGCAAAAGATATTTTATCCTCTTGGAATAGAGATAGCGATAGAAAGAAGTGATAAAACCAAAATAATATTTAAATGTAAAGCTTTAAAAAAGCATGGTGAGGATAATCATAGTCACAGCCATCAAAAGCATAGCACTATGAAGAAATCACGAAGTGCTAATGATGAGGATGAGATTATTAACTTTGATGATGATGATTGCAATGATGCTAATAGTGAAGACAATAAAAAAAAAAGAATTAAGTCACCATATAATACATGTCCATTTAGAATTAGAGCAAGTTATAAAAAAAAAGGTAATAAATGGCAAATTGTTATTGTTAATAACTCACATTCACATCAACTAAGATTTAATCCTAATAGCGTTTATTATAAACAATTTAAGCAAACACTTAAAGATATTGGTGATTTAGAAACAATTAAAAAATTTGATGAAATAGAATATAAAGCACAAATGAATTTACCAATCGGTATAGATACTATACCTTGTGATTGTGGTTTAACACAAGAAGTTCAATCGTTTGGGGTTGTTTTACCTACAAGTTTTACAAGTTCTAACAAAAACCAAAACAGTTCATTAGCTAAGTTTGCACAAAAAAACAATATTAAAAAATTAAATGTTGTAGGAAAGATTAGTGATGAAAGTGATGCATTATCAACTAGCTCAGGTGTTTCTAAAACTAAAAAACAAGGAAATAAATATAACCATAAAGTTATTGAAAATTTAAAAAAGCATGTTAATATTGATAATAATAACGCGCCTAAAGAAATTGATTCTTTGCAAAATTCTTTACAATTTGACCATCCATTACTAAAAGTTGATAACTTTTTAGCAAATCAAAAGAATAGCATTCACGAAATTACAAACTTTTCTAATCCAAACGATGGAGTTGGTAATTCAATAAAAAATGATAATCATATGAACACATTTTTTGATTTTGATATAGGTAATGTTGATGAG
The DNA here is from genome assembly GCA_030565715.1 of Hanseniaspora singularis (nom. inval.). Classification (NCBI taxonomy): domain Eukaryota; kingdom Fungi; phylum Ascomycota; class Saccharomycetes; order Saccharomycodales; family Saccharomycodaceae; genus Hanseniaspora; species Hanseniaspora singularis (nom. inval.). Next base: position 69,245 of record JAJMDG010000130.1, on the reverse strand, counting down.
ATTGACTTTACAGAGCTATTTTTAAAACCTCAAAAAAAACAAAACCCTAATATTCCTCTAATTGAGAAAAATGATAATGCAAATAATCAAATAAATGTTAACACTATAGAAACATTTCGATTGAGTAGCAATGAACAAAGTTTAGTAAAAAATGAAGAATTAATAAATGACTTAGACGGTATGCATATCTTTGACCGTTCAAAAAATAACGATATGTTTTTCAAAGATAATATGTTTGAGTGATTTATATTTATATGTAATTTTTCCTTTTTTAATTCTATTAAGTTTATTTATATATATATAAGTTTATTTATATTTCTTAAGGTATTAAAAAAAAAAATTAACCAAATTGTGTTCTCTTATCTTTACTATCAGATGTGAAAATATTAGAACATTTCAAACAAACATAAAACAATACCATGGATGTATCTTTACGTCTTTGTTGGGATTGAAAGAACACATTTTCACTACATGAACACTTAGGACAAGGTCTATTACTTCTAGGTAATGTTGGGTCATTACCTATATCTTTCACAACACCTGCAGTTTCACCAATATTCGTTTTCAATTCATGTCTGTAAACTTTCTGAGATCCAGCTTCTTCAGTATAAGAACATGATCTACATTCATATAAGAGTTTTCTTAAAGCTTTATCTTCTTTAGGATAAAGCATATTATTACAATCTTGACAGAATCTAAAAGTTGTCATTTTATTTATATTTTTTGAAAAGGTTTATTTCTTTAAATCTATTTGTACCTCACAGAAGAAATTAATATTCACTGTAAACTATTCTAAAAGTAATATATACTTATTTCAATTATTATGAGTTTATTGTTTCAACCTTTAAAATAATATTTTTATTTATATAATAATAAAAAAGCAAAGGTTATGTTTTATTTATTCCGATATTACAAATGTAAACTTATCGGTTTATTAATGTTATACTATTACCTTCTTAATATAAATAAGCTCCTAAAATGTTTGTTTTCTTTCATTTTTAAAAAATATTAACAGAGAAAAAAAAAAAAAAAAATTTTCATTAATATTTAAAAATATTTTTTATAAAACTTTCCTAATTGAAAAGTATATATTCGGGTAAATATGTGTAGGTTTTATAATGTTAAGCACATGTGTAAAGCCAATAATAAAAGAAAGTATGCTCCAATCTAGTGTAAATGATAATTATTTCATTTAAATTAAACTTATTTATATATATATACATGATTTAATAGAATCTATATCACATTATTTCTTTTAATTAAAAAAAGAAGAAAAAAAAACTTAATAACTAGATGGGATCCAATAGTTTTTTTTTTTTCTTTAAAAAAAAAAAGATTAAAACTTTTAAAAAAATTCCTTTAAATTTTCAATTTTTTATCTTCTTATATTTTGTATTTTATGTTTCTGTAATTATAATCGTGAATTATACTTATTCTAAAGAAACCTTACCACCTAAACCTTCTAAAGTGGCCTTTAACTTTTCAGCATCTTCCTTTGGCATATTTTCTTTCAAAACCTTTGGTGCGGCTTCAACAAACTTCTTAGCATCAACTAAAGATAATCCTAATAAATTCTTAACTTCCTTAATCATCTTAGCTTTACTCTTAGCATCAAAAGATTCTAATTTCAAATTGAATAAAGTCTTTTCAACTTTAGCTTCAACTTCTTCTTCTTCAACTGGAGCAGCAGCTTGGGCTGGAGCACCAGACATTGGAACAGCAGACATAGCTATGTCTGGGATGTTTAACTTTTCCTTTAATTCAGTTATTAGTTCGGATGTTTCTAATAAAGTTAATTTAGAAATATCATCAACAATAGCACTAATCTTTGGAGATACAGCCTTTGGTACAGTAGATTGAGCTCTGAATATGTTTCTAGTAACGATTGGATTTCTTCTGATTAATTGACGAGCAGCGTACATTTTTACTTTTGTTAGATTATATGGTTCTTGGTTTATCTATCTACAAGAACATTAAAAAATAACTAGATTATTTTCATTTAAAAAATTTATAAAATGAACAATAATTTTTTTTTTTTTTTTGAAAAATAAACTCAATTAAAAAAAAAAACTGAAAATTTTTCATATACTAAGAAAAAAATAATTGGTTTTAAATTAAAAAGAAAAAAAAAAAAAAAATTCTTAATAACACATCGTAAAGCTACTTTAAAATAAAATCGGATTTAAACTTAGCTAAATGTTTTAACAACACTTAAAATAGTATATAATAAAAATTAAACTTAAATAAGAACAATATAAATTTCTGTTGTTTTTTTTTTGTTTTGAATCAGAAAAAAAAGAAAAGTTTTATAATACTTTTAAAAATCAACAAAGTAATGATGATAAGGATCATCACATTGAATACCATAATCTAAATGTTGTTCTTCAGGATAGAAATCAAATAAAGATGCATCACCAGTACCACTTTGAATAGGTGGTTCATAAGGTGTTTCTATATCTTTATTAACTAATTTATCCCAAACAACTTCTTGGAACCATGGATGCATTTTAATATCACGAGCACCATTTTGTAAATTTCCTAATCTTCTAGAAAGATCACTAGTAATTAATCTATTCAATAAATCTATAACTTCAATGGAAAAAAAGTTTGGGTAATTGACAGTGCCCATTAAAATCTTTTCGTATGTTTTCATTGGTGTAGTGTCATAAAATGGAGTATATCCAGCTAACATTTCATAAATTAAAATTCCTAAAGACCACCAATCAACTGATTTATTATAAGGTTTGGATTGAATAATTTCCGGAGCTAGATAATCAGGTGTACCACATAAAGTTGATGTAACATTTTCAACTTCTTTGGCAAATCCAAAATCAGTAATTTTTATATGACCATACTTATCCAACAAAATATTTTCAGGTTTCAAGTCTCTATATATGATGTTGTGTGAATGTAGATATTCTATTGCTAATATTACCTCTGCAGCATAAAATTTAGCAACAGGGTTTGGGAATCTATGGGATTTTCTTAATAAAGAGAAAAGTTCCCCACCTTCAATATAATCCATGACTAAAAATAAATTTTTAGAATCTTGGAAAGTTCCCCACATTCTAATCAAAAATGGATGTTGTACCAGTTTTAACATTCTTCTTTCATCACAAGTGTGTTCAACTTGTTTCATTTTAACAATTTTTAATTTTTTTAAAACTTTAATAGCATAAAATCTACTATTATGAACGGATTTTACTAAATGAACTCTCCCAAATGACCCTGTTCCTAATGTTCTCATAATTTGAAAATCTTCTAAACTATACTTTCCTTTTGAAACAGTTGATCTTTTTGGCAATGCTGACTCGTGTAATAAATGTTGAAGTTCTAGCTGATTTTGTTGTTGCTGTTGTTGTTGAGATAACATATCCAGTGTTATTTGATCATTATATGTACTCATATTGTTTATATACTTTTCTTGTTGTGTGAAATCCATTTTTTTTCGTTTTTATTTTATATTTAAGCACAATAAAGTTTATTACGCAATAGTAAATAAACTTTTAATTTTTTATTAACAATAAAATAGTTATTGTTAATGTTTTTGGTTTTTTGTTCTACTTTCTAATAAGTATGTATTCTATGTTTAAATTAATAATTTTTTAAACAGCACCTCTTAATTATTGATTTTTTTTTATTTTAAAAAAAAAAAAATAAAGAACAAGTCTCCCTTTAAAAATATTTTTTTATAAAAGATATTAACATTTTTTATTGTAATCTTAAATTATTAATTTTTTTTTTTTTTTTGTTTACGCGCATCACATGACTTTTATAAATTTTAAAATGTTTACAAAATTAAATACATTTGGTCTTAAAATAATTTAATTTAATATTATGATATATTAAAAAATAAAACGTAAACATTAAGTGATTAAATTTAATTATATAATAAAAATTATATTTAAAATTAAAAAAGAAAAGAAAATAGAGATCAAAGATTATTTTTGGATTTTAGTAAAATTGCTTCATTTTTTTTAAAAAAAAACATAATAATTAGTAATAAAAAAGATAAATGGAAACTTTCTACTATAATTTACGTTTATTTTAAAAATAATAGATATACAAGCAAAGTTATTATATTATTTAGACTTCGGATTATGTTTTTCCGTTCAATATTATTGACGGTGTTATGGATGTTATAATAAACGCGGGGTAATTTTTTTATTATTAAAAAAATTCGCAATACCAAAATCTCATTACATCCATCTATCCATTAAATAATCCAAAATGATCAAAAACTTATTATAATTCCATGGCATACAATATTTACAAAGATATTTTCAGTATTTTTATTTTAAATAATAATCCTTTATTCCGAAACTGACACTTAGACCATGTTTATATCCCACTTTTCCAAATTACACTGAATAATTTATTTATTAATTTTTTAAAAATACAAATTATTTTTAAACAAGGCAATCAAAAACATATATAAACAAAATGATTTAAAAGAAAATATTTAAAAAATAAATTTAATCTATTCTCAAATAATTTTAAAAAATAATAAATAATAACCAAGCAGATTTCAAAGCAAATTAAGTATAATACTACATTTGCTTTCCTATCATATACTATATAAAAAAAAAATAAAAAAAAAATGAATGAATTTGATGTTAAAAAATTATTAACTGAATTAACAGTTGAAGAAAAGATCTCATTATTAGCTGCTGTTGATTTCTGGAACACTTATCCTATTGAAAGATTAAACATTCCTTCTATTAGAGTTTCTGATGGTCCTAATGGTATTAGAGGTAGTAAGTTTACTCCTTGGGAAGCTACAAAGTCTGCTTGTTTCCCTAACGGTACTGCTTTAGCCTCTACTTTTAACACTGAACTTTTAGAAAAGGCTGGTGCTTTAATGGCTTTAGAAGCTAAACACAAATCAGCTCAAATTATCTTAGGTCCTACTGCTAACATTCAAAGATCCCCATTAGGTGGTAGAGGTTTTGAATCTTACTCTGAAGATCCATACTTAAGTGGTGTAGCTGCTGCCTCTGTTGTTAACGGTATTCAAAAAAATGGTGTTGGTGCCACTATGAAGCACTATGCCTGTAATGATATGGACCATGAAAGATTCTCTTATGATGTTCAAGTTTCTCAAAGAGCTTTAAGAGAAATTTACTTAGAACCTTTCAGATTAGCTGTTAAGTACTCTGATCCATTATTATTTATGACCAGTTACAACAAGGTCAATGGTTACCATTGTTCTGCAAACAAGCAATTATTAGATGAAATTTTATTAAAAGAATGGAAATCTAGAGCTGTTGTCATCTCTGATTGGTATGGTACTTCTCACATTGTCGAAGGTATTAAGAACGGTGAAGATATCGAATTCCCAGGTCCTGCTAGATTCAGAACCCAAGAATTAGTTAAACACTTATTATTCTCTAAGTCTGAAGCTATGGATGGTACCGTATTCACTGAACATGATATTGATGTTAGAGTTGAAAAGATTTTAGGTTTAGTTAAATACTTTGTTGATATCAATGGTTCTACTGAATTTACTACTTCTGAAGATGATAAGAACAACACCCCAGAAACCAGTGAATTCTTAAGAAACTTAGCTGCTGAAAGTATTGTTTTATTAAAGAATGAAAACAGCTTATTACCATTAAAGCCTACCGATGACATTATTGTTATTGGTCCAAATGCTAAGGCTGCTAATGCTTCTGGTGGTGGTTCTGCTTCTATGAAATCTTACTATGTTGTTAATGCCTACGATGGTATTTCTAATGCTGCTGGAAAGAAACTTCCATACATTAAAGGTTGTGACAACCACAAGACTTTAAACAACTTATTTGAGCAATGTACTACTAAGGACTACCCAGATGTTAATGGTGTATCTTTCAAGAGTTATGTTGGCGAATCATTAGGTGCTGATGGTGAAGAACCATTTATTAACACCCTTGTAGAAAATTCTTTTGTTCCAATGTTTGATCTTGACCATGAAAAGTTAGACAGTGAAAAGAGATTCCATGCCACCTTTGAAGGTGACTTTGTTCCTCAAGAATCAGGTGAATTTGAATTTGGTTGTCAAGTTTTAGGTACTGCTTTATTATACGTTGACGGTAAGTTAATTGTTAACCAAAAAGATGAGCAAGTTAAAGGTACTTCTTTCTTCTCATCTGGTACTGTCGAAAAGTCTGGTAAAGTTCAATTAGAAGCTGGTAAGAGTTACCCTATCAGAGTTGAATTTTCCTCAGCTGCTTTCTCTAAGATTTCTGATGCTCTAGGTGCCGGTGGTTTACAAGTTGGTGTTAACAGAGTTATCGATGTTGCTGAAGAAATTGCTCTTGCCGCTGAAGTTGCTGCTAAGCATGAAAAGGTTGTTTTAGTCGTTGGTTTGAATGGTGAATTTGAATCTGAAGGTTACGATAGAGATGACATGGCTTTACCAAGAGCTACTAATGAATTAATTACTTCTGTCTTAAAGGCTAACCCAAACACCGTTATTGTTAACCAATCCGGTTGTCCTGTTGAAATGCCATGGATCCAAAAAGCTCCAGCTGTTGTTCAAGCTTACTACGGTGGTAATGAATTAGGTAATGCTATTGCTGATGTTATCTTCGGTAAGGTTAACCCATCCGGTAAATTAACTATTACCTGGCCAATCAGAAACGAAGACAATCCAGCTTTCTTCAACTTTGAATCCCACATGGGTAGAGTTCTTTACGGTGAAGACATCTGGGTTGGTTACAAGTACTACGAAAAGAAACAACAAAAGGTTTGTTTCCCATTTGGTTATGGTTTATCTTACACCTCCTTTGACATTACTGACTTAAAGACTAGTGTTTCTGAAGAAGAAGATTCTATTAACGTTTCTGTTAATGTTAAGAACACTGGTTCTGTTGATGGTAAGGAAGTTGTCCAAGTTTACATTGGTAGAACCTCTGAATCTATTGTTCCAAGAGTTATCAAGGAATTAAAGGGTTTCGCTAAGGTTGAATTAAAGGCTGGTGAATCTAAACAAGTTGATGTCAAGATTTCCTTAAAGGATTCTGCTTCTTACTTCAATGAATACAGAAACAAATGGCACTTAGAAGCTGGTGACTACGCTATTTATGTTGGTTCTTCTTCTGATGATACTCATTTACAAGAAGCCTTCACTGTCAAGACTGAAAAATTCTGGTCTGGTTTGTAAATACTCATGAATTATATATGTTTATGTTTAATGATTATGATTATGCTTATGATTAATGATTGTATACTTTTTAACGCTTTTTTTTTTTTAAATAAAAATATATAATTAAAACAAATGTTTAAAATATAGAAAAATGAATTTAAAATTGAAAAAAAAAAAAAATCACCTTGATATATAGTGTGCTATTCGTTATTGATATTATGTTTTTTATAGCCAAATATTGTTTGCAGTTTGTTGTTGTTTAACACCATTGGCATTGTTTACTACACCATTTGTTCCTTCATGATTTATAATATTTTGATCATTTATAGATGTTGATGAATTATTAACAGGCTTACCTCTGTTCTTAATTTCCTCTACTGATGGATGATATCTTAAACTGTTATCACAATAATGGAAGTGAGCAGCAAATCTTTGCAATGTAGTTTCTCTAATTTTTTTAGAAAATTGATCATCTCTTTTACCGCTTGGTACAGATTGATTATTATTGTTAACGGTATTTGCTATGACAGCTGCACGTGGTGTTGGTTGATTACCATTTATTAAATCGTTACCAGATTCACCTTGTGTTATTTGTTGTTTTTGTTTATAATCTTCTTGTTGTTGTTGTTGTTCTAAAATGGTCTTTGTATATCTTAATAGTGTCCAATCAAACAAATGATCGTTGTGATATTCTAACTTAACGGCTAATTCTTTGAATAGTTTTTCTAAATACATATAATCTGGCTTTTCATCAAACTTTAAATTTCTACAATAATCCATATAATCACAGAATTCTTGGGGTAAACCGTTACATAAGGTTTTCATATTAATTTCCATTTTCTTTTGCATAATTCTATCATATTTTTGTCTCTTTGTATCAGCTTTTAAACCTTGCCATGGTAAAGAACCTTTAGCAAAGTAAATCAAAACGTAACCTAAGGATTCTAAATCGTCTCTTCTTGATTGTTCAATACCTAAATGTGTATTTAAAGAAGCATATCTGGCAGTACCAGTTAAATTTTTGTTTTCTCTGTAAGGAATATGATTATGTGTGTGGAATTCTCTATATTTCTTACTCAAACCAAAATCAATAACATGAATAGTAGATGCTCTTCTTCCATTTCCTAAAAGGAAGTTATCCGGTTTAATATCTCTGTGAATAAATGATCTAGAATGAATGTATTGTATTCTTGAAATCATTTGAATAGCTAACATAATACAAGTTTTTAAAGAAAATTGTCTTAAACAATAGTTGAACAAGTCTTCCAAAGATGGTCCTAACAAATCAATGACCATACAGTTGTAATCACCTTCTCTTCCAAACCATCTCATAAATGGAATACCTATACCACCAGATAAATATTTGTAAACTCTAGATTCATATTCCAATTGCGGATGTTTAGATTCAATGTTTTCTAACTTTATAGCAACTTCTTCACCACTGATTAAGTTAGAACCATGGTAAATATCACCGAATGAACCGGATCCAATCTTTTTTCCTAATCTAAATTTTTTACCAACTCTTAAATCCATTTTATTTTTGTAACTTAGAGGATTATATGTGTATTAATAATAATAGAAAAAAACTAATAAATATATTTATATCTTTTGGTTATTATTTTTAAATTGATGTTTAAAAATTAATTATTATTTGACTACAGGTTTTATTTATATATTATAATTAGCAATGTAAATAGAATTATTATCGAGATTATTAATAATTTATTTTTTATTATTTCTTATATAAATAGTTAATATAATTTTGTCTTTGTGTTTGGATTTTTTTTTTTGTAAAAGGACTACACAAAACTTTCAATAATAAAATTTTTTAAAAGAAAAAAATTTCTCTTCCATGTTTCCTTTTTTAAATATTAAAAAAAAAAAAAAAAAAACAAGCTTTTGTATATAGTTAAGATTGAGACACAATATCCGATATATATATATATATATTGGTAAATGTTATGCTTTTTTAAATAAGTTATTGATAAGGTTAGAAAAATATATACAAACATCTATTAAATAATGCTTTTATATTGTTTTAGTTAAAATATTTTTGAATTAATGAATAAACAGTTACAAGACTTTTTAAATCAATTAACAACAGTTTTATACATTTTTACTATGCTCCGTTTATATTTTTGATCTTCATTTCATATTTTATTTGTAGGTGGATTTAAAATGTGTTGATAGAGATGCTGACAAAAATGTACTAGTGCTTTTTCCATTATTTTATGTGATGATGTCTTATTTTAAAGTTTAGAATATAGAAATTATGTTTAAATTTTCAAATATTAAATATTATTAGCAAAAAAGTAATGTCGTTTTTATAATGCCATATTCTTCTTAACTGTTTATCTTATAAACTTAAATGCTTAAGATTTTAATGATTATTTAACCTAAGCCATTATAGTAACCTTATTTGGGCATGTTAATTACATCATTTTTTTTGAAAAGGTTCTAATAAATCAATCATGCTCATGATCATTTTTCTTCTATAAAATAGCTTATGAATTTTACAAATACTAGTTCTATTTGATTATATATAAACACATACAAATATTCAATACGGCTAACATGTTAACTTGTTTACCAATATTTTAAGATTATTTTCTAGAGTTAAACAGTGTATAATTAAAATTTACTTATTATATTTGTTAAAAGCCCTAAACTCCGTGATTGGCATCTATACATAAATATATATATTTAATTTTAGCCGCACAATATATATTTTGTCTTAAAAAACACATGTATTTTATATAAATAAATAAAAAAAAACGTTTTTTTAAATTTATTATTACTTAATTGTATATAAATTTCAGTTCTCTTAACTTCAAAAGTTCGTTTACAATTGTAAGAAGTCCATATATTTAAAAGATCATTTCAAATTATCATTATCTGTTGTTAATCAAAAAATTGCTTTAAATAAGCTACCAAAGCTTTTGTTTAAGATAGAAGAATGTCTTTAAATATTGAAATCATGGCCCATAGAGGTAACAAACAATTTTGTGATTTACCATCCAATGATGCTGATTATATAAGAGAAAATAGTATGGAGTCATTTAAATACTCCTTAGAAACAAAGAAATGTTGTGATTACATTGAAACTGATTTAAGATTAACCAATGATAATAGAATAGTCATTATACATGACAATGTTTTAAAAAGGTGCTATAATATTGACTCTCAATTGACAGTAGATCAAATGTGTTTAGAAGAATTAGTGTCTTATGGTGTGCCAACTTTTGAAGAGTTTATAAAATGGTACATAAATGCTAAAAATTATAAAAAGATAGTTTTAGATATAAAGAGTGTAGTCCCATTATCATTATTGGAGTTTTTAGAAAAAGAAATTTTGGAGTTTGTTACAAAACCAGAAGATTTGAATACTATTAAACAGAACTTTGTATTGGGGTTATGGATTCCAAGTCAACTAGATTTTGTTTTAAATTCAACTTCTTTTTTAAAAGAATTACCTAAAATAAACATTACACTTTCTGTACAACTATTTGTTAATAATATGTTTAAAAATAATGCTAATTTTATTGGATGTTCTGTTAATTATTTATCCTTATGGAGTGAATCAAACTTAAATACTATTTTTGATTTTATTTTACAAAATAAAGATGTATACAATGAAGAAAACCAGTTTGTTTTAACAGTTTGGACTGTTAATGATAAAGATGTGATTTTACAAACATTAGACTTTTTGAAAAAAAAAATAATTGAGACCAAAGATCATAGTTTATTTAATAAAATAAAAATTGCTTTATGTACTGATAATCCTGAATTAATGCAACAAGTATTTATTAAAGATGATATCTTTAATAAAAACGAATTTAAGTTAACAATTTCTTATTTCAATCAATACAAAAAGATTTTCCTTTTTAACATTATATCATATACTTTGTATAGTAAGTGGTTTAATTATAAAGTATTTGGTTACTCTTTCATGTCAATTGTAAGAAAATTAACAGGGGTTTAAGATATATTGATTGTTATTTAACTATATAGAATATATAAAGTCCAAAAAACTATTTGAAACGTCATAGTCACGTGAATATATATTAACATACCATATAATCTTAATTTTTTGTTTTAGGGAGAGTGAGAGGAAAAAAAAAAAAAAAAAAAAACTATATTTTACAATGTTGATGTTTTTAATTTATAAAATTAAAGCTATTAATAATAATCTTGAATATAAAAATATAGATAATTGAAAAAAAAAAAATTAAAATTTAAAACCCATAGTAATACTATTATAATATATTATTTTATTATTACCGTATATTATCAACTGTAAGAAAGTTATAGTTAGTATACAAGATGGAAGCATTAAAGATTAATGAAGATTACTTGGTAACAAATAAAGACGAGTCTAAAAATGAAGGTACAGATGACAATAATGGATGGATGAATATAATTAAGAAAGTACAAGAGGTAAACGGAAATAATATAAAAACTAAAAATAATATTAATAATGGGCATATAAACTTGACATTAAAGGCTAATGCATTGAATTCATCACATTATATAGCAAATGCTATTCAAACAAATATACCTACAATGAATTTAAAACAATGTAAGAATTGCCATAAGCCTTTTAAATTACAAGATTTTAAAGTACATTATGAGTTTTGTAGTGAGCCTGCGGATTGGATAAAGAAGAATAATGTCAATATTAAAAATGTTACAAAACCTAGTAAAAGAAAAGCAAATAATAAGGCTGACTTAGCTGCTATGAATAATGATTTAGATTTTTCTAAACTAAGTCCTTATAAAAAAAGAAAACTTTTGCAAAAGCAGCAAGATTTACAAGCAGGATCTCCTTTAAAACAAGAAGTAGAGACTTTGAATGCCATTACTCAAGACACAGAAAAAAAAATACCTAAAGCTGTTTATCATGCACCTTTAGAAGAAATAAACCTTGATAGACAGTGTGGTGTAGCAATAAATAATAAGCCTAATATGTTTTGTAGTAAACCATTGAATTGTAAAACACATTCTTTACCAATGAAAAAACAAGTTCAAGGAAGAACTCATTCATATGAGGTTTCGCTCCAAAAGTATCAAAAAGAAGTTAAGTTACAAAAACAACAAGCGGCAAAGGTTATTGCTGGTGATACTACCACAGCAGAGTTGGATTCTAAAGAATTACTAAAAGAACAGAAATTACAAGAGAAGAAAGAAAAGCTGTTGAAGAAGCAAGAGGAAAAGGCTTTGATGAAGAGAATGAAACAAGAAGAAAGATTAAAGCTGCAACAGTTGCGAAAACATGAAAAACAGTTAAGATTGAATGATACACCATCTAAAACAGCAGCAAAGAACACAAGTGATTCTGAATATATGGATAGTAAAATGAATAGCAAGATGAATAAAGCCAGTGCTCAATTTTTACTAAGGCAGCAGCTGAAAAAAAGCGGTAAGTTCAAAAAGTACACTAAGGAAGAAGAAAATAATTTAGTTATGACCGGTTTAAGTAAAGCTTTACCTTTACCTTTAGATGAGTTTGAGTTTTCAAGTAGTAAGATAAGTAATAGAAAATTTAGGTTTAAGCAAGCATTGTATAAAGGACTAAGTAATAATAAAACATATCCTAATTTGACACCAAAAGAGCAAAGTTTCCAAGCATTGAATGTTCCAATATATGGTCAATTATATGGTAAAGTTGGGTTAGTTGATGTAAACTTTCCTAATGAAAGATTAATAACTGAGAATTATGATCTTAAAAAGGTTAAATTGATTCAGTATCATCATAGTGTTCAAGAACAAAATCGAAGAGAGGCGATCAAAAGGCAGCAACAACAACAGTTATTATTACAACAACAACAACAACAGCAGCAGCAGCAACAACTACAACTACAACATCAGCAGCAGCAACAACAACAATCTGCTCCTGGGCAACAAAATACAGCTCCAAATCAACCTATATCCAGTTCTCCTTCAGGCAACCAATTAAACTTAAATAATAAAGTACCTGTAAATGGAAATAATAATTTATCTACACCTATATCAGCAACACAAAACCCACCTAACAATAATCAAGGTAAGAGTCCAAACGTTTCAATAGAACAATTACCAAAGCTAGAGCAACACTATAAACAAGTTTTTCTTAAATACCAAGCTGCAAGCTCACAACAACCACCTAGTCCTCCTGAACAAATTTTGCAACTAAAACAATATTTAGCAAAGTTACAACCAGTTATAAAGTATTTAAGAGCAGCTAAAGCGGCACAGGAACAAAATCCAAATCCAAATAATCCAATAAATACAGAAAATAAATCAGGAAATGGAAACCCAGCATCAGTTCCACAATAGGTCTTTATAAAAGATAGAATATACCAAAGTATATATTAATTTTGTAAAATTAAAAAGAAATTCCAGAATCTTTAATTTAAAATTGAAGAGTATTTACATATATATACAACGTGTGAGTTTTATTTAGTTATTAACATATCTTTTATACACTTTACTATTTTTGTAAACAACTCCTATAAATTGAATTTGATATTTAAGTTTACCCCAAAAAGTTAAATCTGCGTTATTTAAACTAGTTTTTTTATCAGATATAGAATACCAGAGTTTTTCTGAGTTAGGTAGAATATCTTTCATATCATAGTAAGGGTTTGATTTATGATTGTTTTTTGAAATAAGAGAATCAATTCCGAATTCCTTATAATAGCAGAATAGTAATGCTAGTGTGATAAGTGTTAATAGTAATATTGTAAATGGTTTTTTACTTAGTGATTGCTCTTTAACATTAGGCTCACTTTCTAAAGACTTTTGTTTTAAAAGTTCAATTTCTTTTAAACAGTATAAAGTTTGAAATTGCAATTCTTGTATATGGCTAAATTGTTTTAAGTTTTCAATTTCTAAATCATTTATCTTGTATTGTTGTTGTTTAATTTTTAATTCTTTATCATCTTGTGGCTTTAAAAAAGTAGATGGCGAGAGTCTTTTTTTTAAAGAAATCATATTGCTATTTGACCCATCACTTAGGTTTCTACTATGTATATATGGTAAAGATGTTGTTCTCTTATGTTGTTTCTCATTATGAGTTTCTTGCTGTGGGGATTTACTTTCTTCATTAGCAAATAATTTATTTTCCGTTTCTAATAATGCTTTATTCTTATGTATTTCTGTTATGGCGTCAATTTGTCCTTGATAACTCCATCTTAAACTTCTATTTCTTCTTTTTTTTGGTGCTGCTGACAATATACTAGAGCGGTTACTATTATCTAATGATTGCTCATGTTCTTCAGTATCATGATTCCAGTTAAATGGTGATCTTAGTTTAGGGATTTCTAAGTTTTTTTCACCATCTTCAGTATCACTACATACATAATCTAAAGAGTTTCCTTTAATATCAGAGAACTGGGAATTGACGGATGCAACTCTAGTGTTAGCATCATCACTATCATATAAAATCTTAACCTCATCGTCATTATCAATTTGTATGGAGCTCAAACGTTTGATTTGCATTGGACTATTAACTGTATAATTTTCATGATTAAAATTCAGGTCATACTTTATAACATCTTTTTCTAAATCTTCGTTGTAGTCATAGTTAGGTGTTAAATCAACACTATCCTCTTCTTGAATTAAAGAGATATTGCTACTAAACATATCAGTCGCTTTCATATAATCTAGATTAGTCATACTATAAAGTAAACAAAAACTATTATTCTTATTTTTTAAAAAGTTTAATTATTAATTTAATGGGGTTTTATCTTTTTTCTTTTTTTAAATGAATAAGCTGTTAATAAGAAGTGATATGTATGTTATATATTTAATGTTTTTTTTTTTTTTTTTTTTGTTGAAATGTGTTTATTAATACTTTGTTTACATTAAAATTACTGTAATAGGAAATGCATGTCTTTTTTGAGGGAGGATTATGTGAAAATAACTTAAAATAAATAGATATCAAAAAAAAAAAAAAACAGCCATGGCAGGTTTAGTTCAATCACATGCAAAGCTATATGATGCTTAGGTCCGCTGCTTTTATAAAAAAATAAAAATGTTTATTATGATGTTGTTTAATTAACTGTTTGCTTAGGCCATCATGTGCACGTATATAGAAGGTGATTAGTTGATCTTCGGGTTCAAAAAAAAAGAAGAGAAAATGAGCTTTAAAGGAAAGAAAAGATAATTAGGCTTATTATTATATTTTTTTAGCGAATGCCGGTTTATGGTTTTTAACGATAAAGTATAGTACATCAAGGCAATTACATAAGAACCATATATTAAAGTGTGTGTTTATATTAATAATATAATGATTTAGACTGTTAGATAGTAGCACATTTTTTAAACATTATACAACTCATATTATTATGCATACATAATAATAATTATAAAAGTTATGTTGCGCGGACCTGGCTTTCCATCTTCCAAAAAAAAGAAAGAAAAAAAAGAAAGAAATGTTATTTAATAGTTAAATAAAAGCATTAACAATTTTAAACACTAGACGTTTATAAAATTGAAAAAATTATTAGTACATATAATTTTTCAAATTATTTTGTCATTGCCATATTACAATAAAATTTCTGTCTGTAATATAAAGTGACATGCTAGTTTGAGTTTGAGTTTAATTTGTAATCTTTTGATTTGACAAATATGACTGGAAAAGGAGGAAAAAAAAAAGAAAAAAGTTAAAATTAGCGGTTGAATTTTTGATGAGTAATTTATGAAAAATCTGGATTTTTTAGAATATTGTTTTTCCATATATATATATATATATATGCTTATGCCTAAAAAATATAACTTGTATAAAATAGCAACGTTATCTTTTCTAATATATTACTATGACTAATTAAAAAAAAAAATATTGTTTATCTTTAATAAAAATAAATAAAGAAACCAATAGTTTTCTTTATATTGACAATAACAAAAAACAATCAGTAATTATTTTTATATGGAAGATAAAGAAAAAAAGATTCTAACTATTGTAGAAACAACTGAAGATTTAGAATTAAATTTTGAAAATGAGATTACAAATCAAACTATGACAAGAGATAACTCTGATAAGATCGTTGTAGGAAACCCAAATTTTATAATGCCTGTGGCAGATGACATACCTATGGACAAAGTAATTTTAAATCCTATATTATCTGAGGATTCTGTAATAGAAGCTGAGAAGTCTTTGATGAACAATTTTGTTGAATCAGATGACAGAGATTATCCAGAGGGTGGTTTAAGAGCTAATTTAATTGTGGTTGGTTCTTTCTTAGGATTGATTCCTGTATTTGGTGCTTTTAATATGACATCTGTTATTGAAACCTTTATTCAAACTAATCAATTAAAGCATGAATCAACTTCTTCTATAGGTTGGATTTTTTCTTTATTCTCATTTTTAACATGTTTCACATCTATTTTTTCTGGGTTTATATTTGACAATTATGGCTGTAGATATTTAATGATTTCAGGTACAGTAATATATTTTTTATCATTTTTCTTATTAGGTGAATGTACAAAACTTTGGCATTTTGTTTTATGCTACTCGGTTTTAAATGGGTTTGCTACTGGTATCATGATGTCACCATTGGTATCATGTCCTGCACATTATTTCAAAAAACGTAGAGGCCATGCAATCTCTTTAGCTACAACAGGTGGTTCTATTGGTGGTGTTGTACTACCATTGATCTTAAGACCTTTCTTTAATAGAAATGATTTCAAATGGGGTATACGTGTAATATCATTTGTATCATTAGGATTATTAATCGCATCTACTTGTTTACTTAAAGAAAGATTCCATGCTAATGATAAGTTTAAAATATCTAATATGATTGATTTCAGAGGACTTAGAGAATATAACTATCTATTCTGTGTTTTAGGTGTTGCAATAGGTGAAATGTCTTTTAATTCTGGTTTGACCTTTTATGGTTCTTTTTGTGATTTTGTAGGACTTTCAATCAATGATACAACTATCCAAATTACAATTATGAATTCATTATCAACACTAGGAAGATACCTTCCTGGTCTTCTTTCAGATACATTTGGAAGATATAATTGTGCTATAGTGTGCTTAATTGCTTTAACACTTGTTCATTTTGTAGCATGGCTGCCATTCGGTAAACATGGGATAAACGCTATGTACGCTATATCATGTTTATATGGGTTAACATCGGGTTCTATATATTCATTGTTACCTGTATGTGTTGGTCAAATATCTGATACAAAAGATTTTGGTAAGAGATATTCTACTATGTACTTTGTAGTTAGTTTTGGTATGTTGATATCTTCTCCTATTTCTGGTGCTATTATTGGAAACAAAACTTTTTTCAATTACCAAATGTTCATTGTATTCTGTGGTTCGTTGGCATTTGTTTCCGCAATTTTGTTCTATATAAGTAGATATGCTTCCACTAAGAAATGGGGTTGGGCTGTTTTTTAATATATATACATATATTTTGTTCTTTTATTTTATAGTATTACATGCTTTGAAAATCCAAAATTTTTATAACATTTTTTATTTTCTACAAAATCTACAAGCTGCCCAGTTTCAGAAATTTGTTTAATCAACTCTAATGCATCATCTTTGTTTTCTATTTTGCTAAGTATTGGAATATTTACATGTGACACTTGTACATACATTAAGTTAATTGGAAACATATTCATATCTATTATAGCTTCTCTAGATATTCCAGATGGAGATGCTAAAATAGTTAAACTCTCCTTTTGAAAGTTAGTTGTTTTATATAACGCAGTTATACCAACAGCTTCTCTTATATCTCTAGATGATATTTTCTTACTTGTGTAATTTTTACATTGTACCAATACCACCACTTTATTATCCAAACAACCAACTATATCAATTCCTTTATCAAAAGCTTGACCTACAACTTTCATATTTTCATTGTAATAGTTTATAAGCCCTGGTATGTTGTCAAATGCTCCTGTATTTTTATTTTTACAAGCCTCTAATAAATCCGAATATGAAGCATTATGAAAACTAACTAAATCAAGTGATCGTTTATTGCAAAAAGGTAATAATTTATATACTAGTTCTCGTTTTACTGTGTGCTCATAAATCTTACCTTTGAAAACTGTTGAGTTTTTAGAAGTTTTAGAATTTTTTAAAAATTGTATAATTTGTTTTGAGTAGTTTAAAATATTCATATATGGTTTTGTAGGTTTAATATTAATTTCTTGTTGAAATTTTTAATTAAAAAAAAAAAAAAAAAAATAATTTATTGATCCATCATTATTTAGTCTTTTTTTTTTTTCAAATACTAATCAAATGTGAAAAATAATTCTTTAAAACAAAAATACCGTTATAAATTAATTGAGAATATATAAGAATATAAATTTACTTTAAAAAAAAAAAAAACATTATACAGCACTAATAAAAAAAAAAGATTCATTTTCTTTTTTTTGATATTTGGTTTTTAGATCTTTTTGTCAATAAAACAATAACAAAAATTGGGTATATAATTATTGCAACATTAGTTTAGGGTTTAAATTAATTTACAACTTTTTTTTGTTTCTTCTTTTCAACTTTTAATAACAAAGCTTTATTAATATGTGGCATAACACCACCAGACGCAATAGTAGCTCTAATTAAAGTATCTAATTCATCGTCACCTCTGATAGCTAATTGTAAATGTCTTGGTGAGATTCTCTTTGCTCTTAATTCTTTAGCGGCATTACCAGCTAATTCTAAAACTTCCGCAGTTAAATATTCCAAAACAGATGTTAAATATACAGCAGCTTTTGTACCTACTCTCATCTTACCTGAAACCTTATTCTTCAAATATCTTTTAACTCTACCAACTGGAAATAATAGATTAATTTTACCTGATGTTGATGTAATCTTTTTATGTGAATCACCACTACTTTTTCCTTTACCACCTTTACCACCGTGTATTTTTCCAGACATTTTTATATTGTGTATTTTATTTTTGGTTTTATAACAATCCTTTATTGTGTATCATTAAAATGTATTAATTTTTTATTTCTTTGTTTTTAATTCTATATATTTTTTATCAAAAAAAAAAAATAAACAAATAAACAAACATGAATCGAAGACTCTTAGATTTTGGAAATTTCTTTTTATAGTAAATTTACGTTACCAAAAAAAAAAACAACAACAAAAAAACATGATGAAATAAACATTACTATTAGTTAATTTCGTCGGAGTTAGTATATTTGCTTTCAAGGTCTATATAAAATAAATGAGCCTAGTTAAAAACAACAAAGTATTATAGGTATATACATATCAAGCTACTAAGTATATTTATTTCATTGAAAACAATTTATTTCTTTAAATAAGCATATAAATGAATATATATACACGTGTGTATATAAATTTAACAATTCATTAAGTCTATTAAAACATATCCTTTTTAAGAACTAAATTGTTTCATTATGACCTCTTTTTAAAATATTTATCTGGAACACCTCAAAATTATTTGCTTATTTAGTAAATGCTGTTAAAACTCTTTTAAAATTTATAACAAATGTGTTATAGAATGCATGATCTTTATACTAATCATTGAAACTTGTTTTAAGTATTTTTATTGTCTCTGAGTAGATGATTTTGAGGATAAAATCTTGTTTTAGTAATGATAGCTTTGATTTTACTAATAGTCCACCTGCGCAATCTAATTTTTTTAAATCTTTATATGAGATAAATTATATATTCGATAAAAAAATCTAGCTCAAGCGTTTAATTAATATATATTTTTTCCTAATATGGATAGTAATACTCTCTTTCTCAGATGAATCATTTATTAAAAAAAAATTAAAAATTAAATCACCTAGGCATATTTAAAGAAGCAAACTCTAGTTTTATTAAACTTATTCATTACTAGTTGTAATCTGAGACAGATAAAAAATACTACTGATATAAAAACCAGAACAAATCAACATAAGAATAACAATGAAATTTATTACTGCTCTTTCAACTGCTGTAATTTCAACAACATTTGTTACAGCTGCCGCTATTGGTGATATTCAATTAAGCAATGGTGATCATTTGGATATTCCACAAGAAGCTGTCCTATCATTTGTAGACTTAACTGATACTCCAGAAGTTGTAGTTTACCCAATTACTGAAGGAACTAAAACTGGTTTAATTTTTTTAAATTCTACAATTATTCAACAATTCGATGATGAAACTTCCGGCTTGAATGATAAGAGAGATGCCGAGGCTGACGCTGAAGCTTGGCGTTGGTTAAAATTATGGCCAGGTGGTGTTATGTACACTAAAAGAGATGCCGAGGCTGACGCTGAAGCTTGGCGTTGGTTAAAATTATGGCCAGGCGGTGTTATGTACACCTAAAAACTGTACATAATACTATTTATACACATAAACATAGTGTTTCTAAACAGTGTATATCTACTTTTTGATTAATAAACTACTGAACAATAATTGATCAAAAACTTTGCTATTACCACAAACTTAATACTCATTGCAAGATTTTTAAAATAAAGTTTAATATAAATTATATATCATATATTTTGTAAGTACTTATTTATTTTGCCATAGAACTAATAATGATTGCTCTTTTTTTGATAGAATATAAAAGGAATGGATGCACGTTAAAAAAAATATAAAAAGAAAGCTTTGACCCATAACCATATTCTTTGCAAAAAACTTTCATCGTTGGTTCCATGAGACGTAGTATCAACACAAGTATCGTCTTGGTCTAATTCAGAACTATCTTCAACTTCATTGTTGATGGAATCATATGATAAAGCAATAGAATTTTTAGATAATAATTTTGATTTTTTAGGCTTATTATTTTCAATTTTATCTTTACAATTATCAACAGGAATATCATTATTTCTTTTAACTTCTTTTTTAACAGCCTTAGAATCATGTTTTCTTCTTCTTTGAACAACATCTTCTTTTTCTTGCTTTTCTTTAATTACATCTATATAATTATTTAAATTTCCATTAGAATCTGATTCAACAGGATATCTATCGCACGTTTTCCAGTTATCATCAATAACAAATTTAAATAACAATTTATTCATTTCCGTATTGGAAACATCATAAGTGTTTTCTTTCTTTACAGAGTTAAAAGTCATTTTAGTAGGCTTCCATTCATTAAAGGTTCCTGCAATTGATATATTAGTAGAATAATTATATGTAATTTTAATTGAGTTGTCCTTTTTACTAGCCATGATGTAATTAATCTTTATTTGAAGTGGTTTTTGTTAATTTTTATTAAATTTTATACTAAATAAATAGTTAATAATTTTTTTTAAGTTAGTTGGATAATAAATAAAATATAACTACAATTTTTAAAATCATTAATTCCACTTTTTCTCCCTCTACTATATTGTTTTTTTTTTCTCTCTCTATATATATACACACATTTATTAAAGTTTATAATTTTTTAATTTTTAAATAAGATATAATATTTTTTTTAGTTGTATACCCCACAGATTAGAAATAGATTAAGGTATATTAAATTTTATTTTCAAGAATATAATTACAACTTAATAGCCGGACTATTGAAAAAAAAAATATTTTTTAGTTTTTATTCCTATAATATCATATTTTAAATATCAAGATATTAATATTCTATTAATAATTTTATCATATATATGTTGTTATTTTAGCAATAAAAAATTATATATAAATAAAGATAAAAATTTATCATTCTTTAAAATTATCTGTTATTCACACGGCTGATCGCATTATTTAATTCTCTAGAAAATTAAAAACATGGATCACGTGAATAATAGATTAATAAATGAGAGTATTAAAAAAAACAACTAAGAAAAAAAAAAAATTTTTTTAAACATATTTTATTATTATTCCATATAAATCTTCACTTTTTATACATCTTACTATTTTAAACATTTTTTAACCAACAAGATATAAGAAATAAGATCTATTCATTAACTAAACTACAAGTATATAGTTGATATACATACATATATATAAGTTTAGTAATAACTTTGGGAATGGCTAAAGCTACTAGTAACAAAGCACATACAAATTCTAATAATGGAGCTAGCACTTCAAATGAAGATTTAAACTATTCATTTACAGCATGGTCACCACTAGATACAGTAAAGGATATTGCAGATCAATTAGGATTAAACGAGGTATCTAATGATGTTTTAAAAACTCTTGCTATGGATGTAGAATATAGAATATTAGAAGTTATAGAAAATGCAAATAAATTAAGAAAATTTTCCAAACGTTCAAAATTATCATATGATGATATAAACAAATCTATGGAATTATTAAATTTAGAACCTTTATATGGATATGGCCATTATAATAATCGATCTGCGCAATTAGCAGGTAGTGAGATATTAAGTAGATTTAAGAAAACTGAAATCCAAGATGACAATCAGCAACAAACTAGTAAAAGTAATAACAATAATAATAATGCAACTATAAAAAATCGTTTTTATATTGATGATGAAGAAGTTGATTTTGATAAATTAATTAATGAACCTTTACCTGAAGCACCAAGAATTTCTACATATACTGCACATTGGCTGGCTGTAGAAGGTGTTCAGCCTAATATAACACAGAATCCTAATATACATGAAGATATCAGATTAAAATATAGCCCTTTAGTTAGAGGTAGTATTGTGACAAGTATTAATGAGAATACCCTTATTGTGACAAACGAATCAGCTGATGAACAAATACATAATAACGAAAACCTTCAAAATGGTAAAGATGATGATGATGAAGATGAAAACTCTAGAAATAATGAGGATAGTAGTAAAAATCTTTCAAAACCAAAAGATGAAATTAATACTAACGAATTGAATACAAATGTAAAAGCTGATGGTAAGGATGTTGAAGTTAGGTTAAGAGTTAAACATGTAATTTCTAAAGAACTTCAAATTTATTTTGAAAAAATCACAACATCATTACTAAGCCCTTCACTTGCTTTAAATGAGTTTGAAAAAGAAGCTGTCAAACAAACCGCTTTACAATCATTAAGTAACGATCAAGGTATCCACCAATTATTGCCTTATTTTATTGCCTTTATTAATGAGCAAATAACTTATAATTTAGATAATCTTGAGAAGCTCACAACTTTATTGGAAATGATATTTTCTATTTTAATGAATAAAGATTTCTATTTAGAACCTTACTATAATTCATTAATTCCTTGTATTTTAACATTATTATTAGCTAAAAACATTGGAAGCTCATTCGATATCAACAGCACATTAGACAATAATGACCAAATTAGCAAAGAAGAAAAGGAGAAAATGATTAAGGATTCTTTAGATCAATCATTGGCTATTAGAAATTTTTCTTCTCAAATTTTATCACATATTTTATCAAATGAGGACCTAAATAAATCAGATATGATCTCAAAAACTATTAAACCTAAAATTGTTAGAACTATATTAAAAACATTTTTAGATAAAAATAGATCAATGGGTACTTACTATGGTTGTTTTAAAATAATGATAATCTTAGGCTCCAAAAACACTGAGATTATTAGATGGTTTTTAGGTAATTTGAATAACTGGTGTGAAGTTGTTTTACCAGTTAATGATGCTGAAAAGACTGGCTCTTATAACTTTAGTGAATATGAATGCAAATTATTACTAGAATTAGTTGTAGAATTTTTAGAAGTTTTACAAAAAGATTTACCTGAATTAAGTATTTCTAAAATGATTGATCCTTTAAATGAAAAAGAAGCTGAGAAATTAAAAAACATTTTAGGGGCTTCTATTTACAACCATGTTTCTTTATTAGAAACTAAAAGACAACGTTTGATTTATGAAGGTATATTTTTTGGCTCTATATAAACATCTTTTAAATAAAAAATTATTATTACTTTAAACAATATTATTCTGGAAATAATTTTCTTCTAATTGTTAACGGATTCTTAGATTGCTTATCATTTATTTCAGAATCATCTTCGTTTTCTTCCATTATAATAGAGTGTATATTTCTCTTTGCTGCTGGTGTGTTTAATGTAGATGATTGAGAGGATCTTATTTCATTTTCTAGTCCAGGTGATGTGATGCTATTTCCAAAAGAGTTCTTTTGATTTGATTGAATAATATTTCTTAAAGGTGATTGTTTAATTGCACTTGATGGTGGTGTGGCTTTAATTTCAGATGATAAAAGTAATGATTTTTCTGGTGATTGAATAAACAATGATGCTTTTTGTGGTGTTGCTTTGATTATCATATCTGAATCACTAGAATGAATGTTATCTTTTAATTGACTGTTTTCTATCATTCTCTGAGAAAATTTAAAAAATAAGTCATCTGAAGCCACTTCATCATTATCATCTTTGTTTAACAAATTAATATCTGTTTGCTCAAATGAAGGCTGTGGCTCTTTGAATGTTTTAGATAATTTTTCTAACAAAGAAAATGATTTCACACTTCCAGTTCTTTGAAAAGATGATGTACTTGTAAGAAGTTTAGCTCTTTTAAATTTTCTTCCTTCAAGTTCAATAACTTGATTTGCTAGTTTACTAGGGGAGTCATCATTTAGTATATTACCTTTTCTATGATTAATTACATGCTGAGTAGATTTTTCTTTAACAACTTTAATTTCACCGTTGTTATAAAAAGAATCCACATACTTTCCTTTTGGTGTTTCAACAATGCTGGAGTTTTTCCTATGATGGTTTGATATAACTTTCTTAGGTTTAAAAGAAGTATCTTCGACCGAAGTTAATCTTTTTTCTAATGACTTTATTCTATCATGTGTTGAGTTAAAAGAACTGTCTTGTCTTTCTAATAGTGATACATCTGAATTTAATAATTCTTTTAATCTTTTACTTGGATTTTTTCTTAACGAAACTGCATCATCAAAATGATTCTCTTTTGGTTTTGGATAATCTGAAGAATTAGTTTGTAAAGTTTTCTCAAATAAAGTACCATTAAATTTATCTTTATAATATTTTAAAAAATTAGGCAATCTTTTTTTATAAACTGGCACTAAACAATTGTTATAAAATCCTTTTAATGATTCATCACATTTTTCATTAAATAAGCAATTTTTTAAATACCAGTTTATTATAATAGATGGTGGTAAATCACTGATTTTTTTTCTATTCAAGGTTTTTAGTGTATCCATATTTAAATTACCTTCTATTTCCTGTTCTTCTAGTGTTAAACTTAAACTTGACTCTAACAATGACTCCGTCACACATAATTTATTTATTAAAATATTTAAAATTTGACATTGATCTAATAATTTTGTTTCCGTTTTATTCTTTTTATCTTTCTTTTTTCTTTTTTTATTAAAATTTAACAAAAAATTATTTTGATTAATCACATCTTTATGATAAATCTCATCATAATGAGAAAAGTTTGAATCTAGGTTAGAGAAAGTCAATAACTCCAGATTAACAATTATCTGAAGTTTTAATTCTCTTATTTTAAATATTTTCATTAAAGATTCTACATGCATGGAGTTAAAGCTATCCAAATTATTTATATTTTTACTTCCAACAGGAATATTCCAATATTTACAAATGTAACTATTTCTCTGATTATCTAAATCAAATTCATATTCATACTGATTTAATATTTTATTATCAAAATTTCTAAAGTTTAATTCAAAACTT
Source organism: Hanseniaspora singularis (nom. inval.) (assembly GCA_030565715.1). Lineage (NCBI taxonomy): Eukaryota > Fungi > Ascomycota > Saccharomycetes > Saccharomycodales > Saccharomycodaceae > Hanseniaspora > Hanseniaspora singularis (nom. inval.). The sequence goes on along the minus strand of JAJMDG010000130.1, from coordinate 43,598 downwards.
GAGTATTTCAAATCAATATCTTTAATATTAAGCACTGACTCTTCAATAATCTTTTTATACAATATAGTATTGGTGGTTCCTTTAGTCTTAGCTTCGTTTACTAATAAGCCCTGTTTTAACGCTATATCACAATATTTTATCAAATTGTTTTTGATGTTGTTTTTAATAAATCCATAAAATCTGTCGTTATTTATATTTTTATTAGAAAAATTTAAAGAATATAGTATCTGGTAATATTTATTAATAAAAAACTTTTTAGGGTCTAGAATTTTTGATGTCTGCTCTTCCATGCTTTGTGTATTTTTCTTTTTTTTAATAGATATGTCCTTATGAAACTTTAACTTATAAACGTGTGATTCATCCACCCCATTCAAGTTTAAATCAATCAATTTTGATTTATCATTCTTACATATATTATCTAAAAGTTTTATCACATTTATTGATTTACTATTCTCTGTTGATTCTTCAATATCATTAGATACAAAGTTAGAGTCTAGTTCAGAAAACTTTAACACTTTAATATATTTTTGAAATAGACTATAATTCCTCATCTGGATTTTATAAAATGTAATAAGTTTGCTATCTAAAGTATGCCTTTCTACAATATAATAACTATCTTCTTCTTCTGTTATTTGTAAAAGTATTTTAACTGTTTTATGGATTAATTGTTCAGATATAGTATTCACAATAGAACTATCAAATATATGATCGTTTAAATCATACTCATTTATAATAAATATATCGTCTTCAGCATCAAATGTAATTATATCTTTGTTTGTATATAACCTTATATTTAAGGTTTGAAATATGTATAGATATTTAATATTGAATAAATCAAACTTCTGTGACATAATACATAATCTGATGCGTATTTATTTATTCTATCTTCTTTTTTTTTTTTTTGAGAAAAATAAAAATCAATCTATATCTATTTAAACAAACAACGGTTACTTCGTGTTTTTATATTCAGAGAAATACTTTACATGTATGTACATATCTTTTTTTCTTTTTTGCTTTAAAAAAAGTTAAATCAATTTTGAGAATTTTACTTTCTTTTTTCATTTAGATAAATAATATGATCACGTGAAACATAATACCATTCTTTAAAATCAACATTTGAATTTTTACTTTTTTATATCTAATATATATGTATACAACTATTTAGATAAGTGTTCGTTATAAAGCTCACTTAAGCTTGGTTCTAAAATACTAAAGTTTTTTAATACATTTAAAACTAGATAATCATATTGTTGTTTTGAATCTCTACAATACTGTTTATACTCATTGTAAATTTCCCAATATAACTCTATTCTATTTTCTTTCTCTTCAGTTAAAGAAGCCACTTTTTTTTCTAAATTTTGAATATCTATAGTTAAAGGATCGTTTAAATCGCTTAATGAGATATTACTAGAATCAAGGTAGTTTATGTTTAAGCCACTTATAGTACTATTACTATTACTGTGGTTGCTAGTCGGACTTGTAGTAAAGAAATCATTTGAATTATACTTTGAATTATAGAATTTGGATGGGGTTTCACAATCAAAATCTGAAGTTTCACTGGAGCTTAGATATGAACCATTGCTAGACATTAATCCTTTAGAAGTAACCATACCAGATAAAGTTAAATTACTTAAACTTTTCTGGAAATCATCATTAGTTAGTTCTAAGTCACTAGAAATGGATTCGTTTCTTTCATCTTCTTTGAAATTAAACAAATCAATATCAAATGCACCAGATGATTGTAAAGCCTCAATAGCAGGATTATATTGTTCTTCCATATCTAATTGAATCAATGTATTTGATCTACAATCAACATTGTATTGAACTTTAGATAATTTTTGAACTTTTAAAATCTCAATTCTATTATTCAAACGTGCTAATTCTGGCAGACATTCATTTTTACACCATCCTAATGTAGCATCTCTTAAAGCAGCAAAATCTGGGTTAGAAATGTATTGTAGTTTTCCATTTTTTGTTAATTTATTAATTAATTGAATCCAAGTATTTCTAATAACTTTAGTAGGTGTGTTTGTAATATACCCTAATGATTTTAAAGAAATTCTGTATGGGACAATAGTAATTAATTGAAAATTACAATAAGTTTGATAGCATTTGATTAAATATTTATAAACATTAAAATCTTTCCAATTTTTTGAAGAATGCGTTAACAAAATATTAAAGAAAACTTCATTGTTTTCTAGTTTATTATTTTTGATGTTTACTGCATTGTTATTAATTAATTCTATTAATCTTAAAAATCCTTGTAATCTTAATTCATTGGTTGCATTTGAAGAATAATACTCAAAGAATATTTTGAAGAATGTGTCATTTAAAGATGATATTACACCTGGGTAAACGTTGGATCCGTAATAATTTAAAACTTTGTTCCATACATAAACAACCTTTTCTAAGTCATGTTCAATTTCCCAAATATTTATCATGAATAAATTAACATGTGATGCTTGTAAGTTATTTTTGTTTCCAGAATTAGTTCCAATTTTATTATATTTCTGATTGATTAGTTTTTCAAAAAAGTTCATAGCAATTTCAATATTTTTACATTTTGAAATAAATTGAATTTCACTAATACTTATTTTCCAAAAGTTGTTATTATTTTTATCTTGGGAACAGATTTCTAGATTTTCTTGGTATAAGCCAATTGCACTGTCAACATCATTATTGTCTAAGTAAACTTGAATCATACCTAAATTCAATGTATCTAGACCTTTGTTATAAGTGTTAAGTAAAGCTAATTTTTTAGATTCGGAATATATTTTAGTAATTTTGTCTAATGGTAGATTACCAATATCTTGTAATATAGGAAGAATTGATCCTATGACACCAGGATTCAAAAAAACCCTTTGCATATCAATGTTTTTATCTTCAAACAAGTCATCTTGGAATTCATTTGATAAAATTGTATCATTATTAAACAAATCTTGTTTAAAAACTCCCAGTTTCCAAACTTTTAAAGAATTTTCAATCATTTCAAAGTCCTTATAGCAATTAATCAAAGTTCCAATAACTGATTGATCAATTCTAACATTAGAAAATACAGTTCCAGAAATCAAATCATTATTGATCATCTCTAATAACTGAAATAGTAAATTAATCAAATTTTTATAAATTGATTGGTCATCATAGTCAGGTTTTCTCTTTAACTTTAATAAATTAAACCTAACATTTCTATGAAGCTCTAGAATAATTCTTAATAAATAGACAATATCCTGTTGTTTCAAAGGATTTTGGCCAGGTATCTCACTCATATTAGTATACATTTCAATAAATTGGATCATAACGTTGATATCAAGTGCAGATATATGTCTATTATTTGTATTGTTATTTTTCAAAGACTCAAAACATTTTTTACTTAACTTTTTAAAATTAGCATAAGTCTCATAAGAGCTCTTACCATTACCTTTGATAATGCTGTCTATTTTTTTAGGAATAGTTTTGTTGTTATTAAAATTGAAATTAGAATTAGTAAATTTTTTATTATTTGAATTGTTATTATTCAAATATGGATTGTGATTATGTGTTTGAATATTACTATGAGGTTGGGTCTTCTGTTGGAAATTAGAATTTTTTTGAATATTCCTATTTTTTTCCAAAGACGAAGCTACAGTGTGCGGCTGAATCTTATTTTTAACAGTGGAATTATTCAATTTCAAATTATTCACAATGTTATCGCCTAAGGGTGTATTATTCGATTGGCATTGATACCCAGTGTTGTCATAATAATTATAAAATTCTACTGATCCTTCTTTAATGTTACTATTACTATAGGAATGGCTTCTCTCCTGGAATAGCACATCAGAGTAGCTATTATTCCCATAATGTATAGACATATTAGATGATTGCTGAATTATGTTATCGCTGTTGTTATACATTTGTTGTAATAATTGGTAATGGTTTTGATTGCTTGTTTTATTTGTGTTATTTGGTGTGAAAGATGATGCAGTATTTGTTGCGAATACTGGTGTGTATCTTATCATATCTCTGTTTACCTGGGGTTGCATGGTATAATATGTTTTTATTTAATTATTTAATTATTTAATTATTTACTCTAGGTGAATAATTTTTTATTATGTACCTATTTATATTGATATTTAATAGAAAGATAATATTTTTTTTAAATAAATATATGTGTATAAATGCTTTTTTTAATCTTTATATATATAGTCTAGTTTTTCTGATGATTATTAAAAAAAAAAAAAAAAGATGAGGTGATCCTTTAAATTTTGAAATTTATTTTAGACTAAAAAAAAAAAAATTATGACTGTTAGAAATAAACTGCTCATTTTTTAAGATATTTTATTTAAACGAGATAAACATCACTTTATATAATAGTAAACTTATGTCTTTTAAATTAACTTAAAAATTAAAAACTTCAACATTTTTTTAAAAGCATTTATGTTGCATTTATTTTATAAGCTATGTTAGATGTTGAAACTTGAGTTTAAAGTGTAATAAGTTTGTTTAAACAACTGATATACGATCACTTACTAATAAAAAGATTATAAGCGCAATTTTTATTTATTTAAAAAAGTTTAGTGATTTAATTTCATTATAAATTTTTACTTGTGTATTAGTTCCACATATTTTAAAATTACATTACACAAATTTCAAATGTCTTGTGTATGATAAATTGACAATATAAAAGAAAATTCATGTTTTAAGCATTAGTATTTTTATAACAAGTGAAAAAATGTTGATTATCTACCACTAAAAATAAATAGAATTCCTATTGATTTATTTTCAAGCTATTTTAAATAAAAGATTCTAATTTTAAGATTGAAACTACAACTTGATCAATTAGAGATTACAAAGACTAATAAAAAATTATACAAGAATATTTTTACATTTTAAAATGAATGGATATAAATATTAAATGTAAAATTCAAAAAAAAACTGCTTCAAATCTATAAATCGCATTCTCTTTGGTTTTTTTTTTGATTATCAATATTTTGACAGAAAGCTTCTGACAAAAAAATATATATATTCATTAATAATTGTAAACAGTGGAACTTTCGGGTTTTTGAACGTTATTTTAAAGCTGAAAAAAGAACTGGATATTATTACCCGCAAACTTTTTTTTTTTTTCTTTCTTACATAACTTAATTTTCTCTCCGTTTTCTTGCCTATAATTTACATAAGATATAGCTTATATCTAATTCATTATTTAAAATACTAATGAAAGAATATTGATGATACATATTGCGTACATTATTTTCCATTTGAATTTAAAATAATTTGAATACTATATTATTTATAAATAAATATTCTTATCAGTGAATAATTTATTTGTTTAGTATTGAGAATCTGATAATAATAGCAACGGCATTTTTCAAACAAAATCCGCCATTGATATACTAAATGTTTATCTAAGATGTAAACAAAGTTAAGAATTAGCGATAAAAAATAAGCGATATATATTTTTCTTCTACTATTTAAATAAAAAACGAAATAATAATCTCAAATATTTAGAAAAGAAAAAAAAAACCAATAGCAAACTACTAATTTGAAATAAATATAATGTCACCACCATCTATTACAGAAACCGTACCAACCAAAACTAACGAAAGTAATGTTGAAACTTATCAAGCTTTTACAAACACACAAGGTGTTCATAATATAGCACTTGGAAACTCTGAATATAAGCATAAATTACCAGTATTTACAACAAAAGAAGAAGAAAGAGATCACCAACTAACACATATGGCAGCAGCTTGCAGATACATTGCAAAAATCAATGCTATTGAAGGATCTGCAGGACATATGACTATTAAAGATCCAATTGATCCAACTACAATCTGGATTACCCCAATTGGTGTTCATTGGTCATTAATGAAAAAATCTGACATCATTCACATTAGAGAAGATGGTTCTGAGATTTTAAGTGATGGTAATACTGAACATAATATCAATATAGCTGGTTTAACTATACATACAGCATTACATAGAAGTAGAAAAAACGTTAACGCCGCAGTACACTTCCATTCAGTTTATGGTAAAGCATGGTCAACTTTTGGCTTACCATTGGATATGATTAATCAAGATGTTTGTATTTTTTACAAATGCCATGCTGTGTATGAAAATTTTGGAGGTGTTGTTTTGGAAAAAGAGGAAGGTGAGAGATTAGCTAAGCAATTAGGAAACGATAATAAAGCTATTATTTTACAAAATCACGGGTTATTAACTGTTGGTGAAACTATTGATGAAGCTATTTATCTATTTGGTCTAATGGAAAGATCCTGTAAAATCCAATTATTAGTTGAACAAACTAATTTACCTAAAAAGATTATATCAGATGAGGAAGCACACTATACTTATCATAACACATCTGATCCTGAAACTTTATATGCAGAATTCCAATTAGAATATGAAGTTTTAGAAAAAGAAGACGATAGCTTTAAAAACTGATTTTAACATCTGCTTTAGTATTCATCTCTTCGTTGCAGTATCCAGATGAATAATAACAATTTATTCTATTTATTTAGTACATATATACAAATTCTCTAAAATAAGCGTATTTTAATATTGGTTTTTATTATATTACATAAAAATTCACTGTATATTAAAAATCTATAGCAACGTGTTGCAACCTCTCCTTTTTTTAGAAACTGCATATGATAAAAAGATTTTTTTTTTTTTTTTAATAAAGAAAAAACAAGCATGGTAAAATGCTTGAAAAGAACGTTTTATTATTATTTTTTTTTTTTTTTTTGTTATTTTTCTTTGCACCAAAGAATCTAAATAAAACAATCTGTCTAAAGCATTAAACTAATAAGAAGTCGAAATACCATACAAAAAAATAACAATGTATATCGATTATGAACCTGCTTTAGAAAATATTGAGTTTACTGCTGTTAGAGATGTTTATAAGACAAGAGAACTTGTAAGTATTATTAGATCAAGAATGCCAGAAAGTAAGACAAAAGATTTTTTTGGAAAAATTATGGTTGATATAAAATCTAAGCATACAGCAGGATTGTACTTAAAATGTAAAGACCCTTATAATCCAAAATTTACTAAAGTCAGTAAATGCAAATTTAAAGTATTTTATAAAAGATTTCCAGATGGTATATTTAGAATTAAGAAAAAGAGTGAAAGAACTAATTTTATATGCTCTTGTGTTGATGATGATGAAAAGGATTTTCCAATAAAAAAGAAAGATGATTTTGAAAAATATCAGTATATTATCGATGAGACTAATAAGGCTGATACTAATATGCTTGCAACTATTTCCAAACCAATACTTAAAGATATTGATATCGACGAAAAGGATAAACAAGCGATTATTAATGATTTAATAAATAATTCAGATGATAATTCTAATATATGGTACGATAGTAGTAGGAATCTAAAAAATAACAGTCAGAGCCATAATTTAAAAACTGTAGCATCTGAAAAAAAGTTACGATCTAGAAGAATTAGAACCTATGCCGAAATTACTAGTGACTCTCATGAAAAAGAAAACAAAAACGAGAATGAAAAATTGATTAATGATTCAAAAGCACCAATTGTTCCTTTACATTCTCTTAGAAGTAAGAAAATAAAAATTGAAGATAGTAACATTAAGAAAATTGATACTATTCAGGGTAATGAAATATTTGAAAAGAACCAACTATCTTTATCTAGATTAAATTCAAATAAAGGGAAAGGTTTAGATTTTAGACTAGTCATGGAGAATGCACAGTTTATAGCTTCAGCTTATGCAAGATCACAAGAGCTTCGAGAAGGAGCTGCTAAAGAATTTGCGAAACTTGGTCTTAAAAAGTCTTTTACTTATAAAATTGGTGTTGGAAGGGTTAAGGATCGCTTTACTGCAGATAATCTTTATCTAAGATGCCAAAGAAAAGTCGGATTCAATCCCGACTGTAGATTCAGGGTTTCTTTTAAAAGAGATAGAGACACTGATCTTTGGACCATTTGGCCTGAAAGTGCAAATACCTCATTTATTTGTAAATGTAAAGATTATACAAATACTTCAAGCATCATTATTGAACTGTTATCGCGCAAATCATTAGCCAACACTCCACTTGTAAAGGAAATTAAAGAACCTATTAAGCCTATTAAACATATTAAGTCAATTAAAGCTGTTAACTCTACAAGTTTTATCAAATCTAAAGAGTTAGTAAGGAGTAGGAGATCGAAGAATGTTAAAGATATTCTTAAAAATAATAATCGAACAATAAAATCTAGAGCACGTTCTAATCTCACCGCTAAGGTTTTAGAAGATGAAGATATTGAAGACGATGTGGAGGAAGAGGAAGAAGATCTTGAAGATGATGTGGAGGAAAAGAGAAAAGATATTAAAGAACATATTGAGGAAGAAGAAAAAGATATTGAAGACGATGTTGAGGAAGAGGAAGAAGATATTGAAAAATATCATAATGATGTAGAAAAAGAGAAACAAAACATAGAAGTAGAAAAAGAGAAACAAAACATAGAAGCTGAAAAGGAAAAACAAAGAATAGAAGCTGAAAAGGAGAAACAAGGAATAGAAGCTGAAAAGGAAAAACAAAGAATAGAAGCTGAAAAGGAGAAACAAGGAATAGAAGCTGAAAAGGAGAAGCAAAAAATAGAAGCTGAAAAAGAGAAACAAAACATAGAAGCTGAAAAGGAGAAACAAAGAATAGAAGCTGAAAAGGAGAAACAAAGAATAGAAGCTGAAAAGGAGAAACAAAGAATAGAAGCTGAAAAGGAGAAACAAATAATAGAAGCTGAAAAAGAGAAGCAAAGAATAGAAGCTGAAAAGGAGAAACAAAGAATAGAAGCTGAAAAAGAGAAGCAAAAAATAGAAGCTGAAAAGGAGAAACAAAGAATAGAAGCTGAAAAGGAGAAGCAAAAAATAGAAGCTGAGAAGAAAGACATAGAGAAGGAGAAACAAAACATAGAAGATAGTGGTGAGGACACTAGCAAAGAAGCCGAAGAAAATAACGATGAACAAGAAACTTTGACGGTAGATAATAAGAAAAAAACCAATAATACACTTATGATGAATCAAAGAGCACAGTCAAACAAAAAATCTTTAGGAACTAAAAATAAGGTGGTTTCTGAAGATGAGGAAGAGGAAGAAGATGAGGTAAATACAGATGACAACATAGGACCACTTGAGTACGCAATAAAGAAAATGAAAGTTGCTATGGACAAAAAGAAAGAAGCCAATCAACAAAATTTATATGCTGTGTTTAAAACGCATCTGGATAACCTAAATATTCACAGGAGCTTTGATTTGTCTTATAAAAAGTATGACAAAACTCCTGATTTAGTTTTGTTACAGTTTTTATTGGATAAAGAAGATCAAGATGAATATTCCAATTTCTTTGGAAATAGCTGTAAGATGTCTGTTATGTTCCAAAGAGATTCTAAATATAACAAAAAATTCAACCTAGTCCCTCTAAGTATTAAAACTAATTTTGAATGCTTGTGCAAAACTTGTATTAAATTAAAAATGCCATCAGTAAACTATTTAAAAAAAAATATTTCTGAAGATGATGAATATAGCGATGCAGAATCAATTCAAGAAGATCCTATAATGCCTTTAGATTATACTTTCAAAGAAGATAACATTGATAACAACAATGATCATATTTCAGAAAATTGTAATAAATGTGACAACTATAAGTATAGTATTGTTATGGTCAATAAGTTTTTAGAGCAAAAGTTAAGCTCTGTATATAACAGTACTAAATAGATGCAACTACTGAAAATGAATCTTTTTTGTTGTAGTATTAATACAAAGAAAAAAATTTAAAAAAAAAAAAACTGTGACTTTTTTTTTCTTATAACAAACCCACATATTTTAAATATGTTAATATATATATTACTACAAATTCAAAAATAAAACTATACGATTTTATATAAGATTTCAAAAAAAATAAAAATAAATAAAAAAATAAAAATCTTAAAAACCAAGTTGATTAAATATAAATTAAATAGAATGTTAGAATCTGAATTAAAAGAAGCTTTAGAAATTGTTCAACTAGCTTGTAAATTAACATCTAAGGTTCAATCAGAAATCACATCCAATGAAATCTTAACTAAAGGTGATGCATCACCGGTCACAATATCAGACTTGGCATCACAATATTTAATTTTAAATCATTTACATAAAAAATTCCCTGAAGATAAATTTATAGCTGAAGAAGATACTTCTGAAGAAACTAGAAAATTTTTGCAAGATGTTGTAAGCTTAGTTAACAAATATTCTAAAGATTCACAAACTGATGTTGAAGGATTATCAGAAATTATTAACTTAGGAAATTCTAAAGGATCTGTAAGTGGGATTAAAAAAAGACACTGGGTTTTGGACCCTATAGATGGTACAAAGGGATTCATAAGAGGCGACCAATTTGCTATTTGTTTATCTTTATTGAACGAAGAAGGTGAAGTCATTTTAGGTGTTGTAGGCTGCCCTAATCTATCTTTAAGTAAATACTATGATTCTGAGTTGCATGGACATCATAAGTTTGATTATACAAATCTTGACCTACAGTGTGAAGACGATGGTTATATTTTTTACTCTAAAAGCAAAGAGAACTTTATTAGTTTTGGACCATCTGTAAAATTCAACTTTGAAAATGGTGAAATAAATAATGAATTTTTAAATACTGTTAAAGCTAGTGACAATATTATTAATCTAAACAAACTAATTACCTTAGAAGGTTTTGAAAAAGGTCATTCTTCACATGATCTACAATCATTAATAAAAGAAAAGTTCAACATTAATAATGCCTTGCACTTAGACTCCCAAGTCAAATACTGCTTGTTAGCGTTAAATTTAGGTAATTTATATCTAAGATTACCAACATCACTAACATTTAAAGAAAAAATATGGGATCATGCTGCGGGTAACTGTTTATTAAAATCTTTAGACTACAATCATACTGATTCTATGGAAAATTTAAATGTTGACTTTTACACTGGTGGAAGATTTTTCTTAACTAAAGGAGTCATTGCTTCTAATCTATCTAAAGACCTACATACAAAGGTAGTCGCTTACTCTAAAGAATTAATTGTTGAAAAATTTCAATCATAAATAAATAAACATTATAATTTGAAGAAGAAAAAAAAAACCCCTAATGCTTTTAAAAACTATTATATATATTTATTTTTGTTATTTATTTAAAAGTTAACTTTTTAACTGCAGTTCCTTTTTTATTTTTTAAATGAGCTTCTTCATCATCTTCATCCGATAAAAATGGATTTTTAATTACTTTATTTCTAATATACACTTCATCCTCTTCATTATCTATTTCTCTGAGTAATTTCTTATCTTTATTCGTATTGACTTTTCTTGCTGAGTCATTATGAAGAAGTCTTGATTGTTCAAAAGTAATTATTTTATTTTTTGGCGTCTGGCAAAAAGAATCACTACTATACTCTTCATCAAGATCAGATTCAGTATCAAACTGAAGCTTCACTACTGGTGTTGATGGATTAAATATACTTGGAGATGAAAACATATCACTCATTATTTTATCTCTAATATCTTCATTATTATTCTGTGGTGTTTGATAAAATCTTCTATTTATATTTGAATTTCCATAATTTAAAGATTTAGGTCTAGGTGTATGCAAATCTGTTTTTTTCTTTGTACTTTGTTGAGAGCTAACTACCTGTTTAATAGTATTTGGTTTGAATTTTGATACAGTCTGTGGTGTTATTAGTCCAGCATTCATTGAACTTCCTGTTAATGTCCCAGCTGATGATTGCTTGATATTATGTGCAGAATGAGATCTAGCTGCATTGTTAAGTTTTTGATACTTATTGCTTTTAATAGGCGTTGATGGTGGTAGATTATTATGGTTCATTTTATATTATTAACGTATAAGTTTTCTATTCAATTTTTAAAATATTTAAAAAAATAAAATGGTAATCAATGTAAATTCACTTGTTATGATATATTTATGTATATTAAGATAGATTCTTGTTTTATTATTATAAGTTATGCCTGGTATTTCTTTACTATTTATATTTTTTTTCTTTTAAATTAATATATAAATCATTTATTATTTTTTGATTCTATTCATATATATTTAAATAATTGTATTTCTTAAAAAATTAATTAAAATGTTTTTTTTTTTTCGAACCAAGATAATATTCTCTTCTTTTTTTTTTTTTAATCAAGCATTTTTTTTAATTTTTTTTATTTATTAATAATAATAATCAAGCACAAATTTAAATTTCCCAAATAGGAAATGTGATCATATTATCTAAAACTTAAATATTTAATGTCACATGTTTATCTTCTTAAAAAATGGATAGTTAACCAACATAAGATCAAAAAAACTAATAAACTAGTGTAAAACCTAATTTTATCTTTTAATACAAGTTTATTTACTTTACTGATGGTTTCGTTACTAACGCCTAGTGTTTTTAATGTTGAAGTCATTCTATCTTGAACTTTAGATAAAATTTGGTTTTGTTCCATAATATCATCTAAAGTAGCTGTGCCCATTTCCAAAATTTGATCTAGTTTTTTATTAGTTTTATTTAAAATTGATCTCTCATCGTTATAATAATCCTTTCCAAATATATTATCTCCTTTAGAACCATCCATTGTATTATTAAAAAGACCATTCTGGTTTAGAGACCCTTCTACTGGATTATCAGATACACTACCTTTTTTAGTTCCCCTATTCTGTAATACTGAAGCATCGCCATTATCAAATCCAGTACTGTTAAATAACTTTCTTTTTTTTAATTCTTCAAATTCTGATTTTAAATTATTTGCATTATCTTGAAAATCTTTATATTCAGATTGTAAAACATCTAGTCTTGACTTTATTTTCAAAATTTCTGTATCTTCCTCTTCGCCATCTTCTTTACTTTGTTTAACTACATTTTCATATTGCTGTTTATACTTTTCAATGGTTTTTTTAAGAGATATTAGTGTTGTTTGAATACTACCTTGTGTTGATATGATATTATTCAAGTTATTACTTAATTCGCTCTCGCTCCTAAGATATGTTTCTAATTTATTAATATCTTTAACTAAAAGTTGTTTTTGCTTATTAGCATGATTATATAAAGCATTCATTGTAAGACACGCGGTTTTGTAAATAATTAATGTAAAAATAAAATGATACTAATAATATTACTTTATTGATTATCAGTACTTTATTTTCAAAAATAATAAAAAAAAAAAGAATTCTTAATAGGTTTATAGTAACCTCATTTTTTTTTTTTTTTTTTTTTTAATAAAAAAAAATTTTTTTTTTTTTTAAAAAAAAAAAAAATAAACAAATATATCTTTAACAATATATATTTTTAAAAAAAAGAATATTTCATTTTATATACATGTAGGCATTAAATGATTAAATAATCAATGTTCCAAAGTTCTTTGTCATTAAAACTTTATTATCTTTAGGTAACTTGATTTCAGTTTTTTGAACAGTATTAAATCTTTTATTTTGTAACAACCCTGGTAAATCTCCATCTTTATTATTACCCCAAAAGGTAACAGTTTTGTAATCGTCTGTATTAGATTTTAATACGATAAATCTTTTTTCATCTTCACCACCAATTGTTTCAATAGTATCATATTTTAAAGTATCTAAGCCTAATAACTTTGTAACATCAGCTTGATTTATTTTATATTGACCATTACCCAATTCACCCATAACACCACTACCACAGGATAAAACAAATGGCTTATCAGTGTTGGAAGCCTTGACTATGAAATAAGTATTATCGCCAATACACTTTAAATCAACAGCTCTTACAGAATTAGGTAATCTTGGTAAAACTATTGGGTAAGCTTTCATACCACCAATCTTTTGTAAATACAATTGACCAACGCTGTTATCACCAAATGCTAATAATGATCCATTAGAATCTATGAAATAAGAATGGTAGTTACTACTTGATAACTTTATAATATCTCTCTTAACTATAGACTTTGATTTATCAAAGAAAGAGGAAGTTAGAAGCTCAACTTCTTTTAATGAGTCTTCCTTTAAATAAACATTTGATTCATAAGTATCTTTAAAAGAATTGGTTGTATTAGCAGCATCTGTTCCATCAGATGGATATTCTTCGATGTCAACACTTTGTGTTTTAGCAAAATTGACTAATTTAGTTGGTGGATAATCAGGAAGACCAAACTGGCCTTTATTGTAGCCTTCAGTGTCATTCATTTGTTGATCTAAATTCAAAGTTGTACCAGAATAAACTTTTCCATTAGAACCTTTCCCTATGAAATGTGTACTACCAACATCGAAATTAGAAAATGCCATAACTTTTCCACTTTCGTCTTTCAATTTTGTATCATAAGCTGTGTATCTTATCCAAGGCTTTACTAATGATCTTTTGATTTGTAAAGATTCAATCAATTCATTGTTTAATGGTAAAATTTCTATCTGTTGTTTGCTATTCAAAATGTAAAGTTTTCCGTTGGAAATAAACACTTTTTCTAAATCATGACCTTTTAAAACAATTTTGAAATTAGGATTTTCATTGGTATATTGGTATAGATCACCTTTATTATTGATAACGTAAAGGGCTTTGTTTTCAGGATCTTCAATTACATCTTTAATATCTTTTCTTGAAAAACTTTCATCAAATAAAATTTTGTATTCACCATTTTTCCAAGATATAACAGGTGAATCTTCATTATTTATTAATAATTTATTAAGTTTTTTAACTTTTTTATCCAACTTTTCTTGTCTTTTTGCAATTTTATTCAATCTAATTTCTTTAATGTTATCATTCATGTCTTTGAATTTTTCTTGATTATTAAAGTAGTTATAAATATCATTTCCACCTATAGCAAGAACAGAAAGAACACCAGCTAAAACCCAGACTTTATAATTCATTGATTTATTTAATAATTTTTTTTTATAAGCATCTGATTTAGGACGATCTGGTTCAAACTTGCTTTGCTTTATAGATTCGTCTCCCATATAAGTTGTATATCTATTGAATGTATTTTTCTTTCTTTCTTCAAATTCTCTCTCAACTTCTTCTTGTTGTTTTAAAAATTTTTGATTAACATCCATTCTTTCTTGTAGTAACTCTTGGTTAACTTGATTAATCATATCATTCATATCTTTTTCATACTGTTTAGACTCTTCATCTTGATTGTATCTATCTCTGGCATAAAAACGTGTTTTATTGTTAGTTAAAATAGATTTGCCTAAAGCAACTCTACTATATAACGTACATTTGTTGTTAAATCTTGTTAACATCTTTTTTTTCAATGTTAAGAATGATTCTTTGGTTTTTTCACATAATAACTTTAGTATTTAATATAAAATTTAATATACTAACTCTTTAAAAAAAATTTTTTTTTTTTTTTTCAAATTATTATTAACATTTTTTAATACATTTTCTTTTAAATAAAATCACGTTTGTCATATTTTTAAAATGAATGCTAAAACTATAATTTGTCTTTAACTTTAATATAATCTTTATCTCAAACAAAAATAATGTACACCCAAGAAAACATACAGTAATGTTAAGAAGATATAAATCAATTATAAGTAATTTGACCCAACTAAGGCACTCAGGTGTTGAAACACAAAAGAATAAAGTCGTAGTAGCACCAATGAATGAGCAATTCATATATGAACAACTTATCAAAAACAATACATTTAACAAGCAACAAGCTAGTAAGCTATTAAACACATTTAATAAAAATATGAACATTGTGTTAGAAGAAAGAATAAAGAAAGAAAATTTAACTACTAGAGGTGAATTAATGAAAATGATACAATTGAAAACTAATGAATTTGATGAAATAGAAAATGATATTATAATATCACATTTACAAAAAATTAAGGAATATAAAGAAGAAGTGATCTCTATAAATAGTGAATTAGAAAAGTTACAGAAAAATTTTGGAATGGAAATTAGAAAATGTAATGGATCATTTAAGTTAGACTTGTCATTAGAAAAAGGTAGAATTAAAGAAATTAATGCTAATCAAGAAATGAAAATTAAAGATATTGATACAAAACTTTCAGAAGAGATAAATAATATAAATATGAAAATTGAAACTAATAAGACACAACTTGTACAATGGGTCTATACAATAGTTTTTGCAGCAATTGGTATTGTTTTAGCATTCTTTAGATTGATTAACTAATGTGTATTTAGATATATATAAAAATGGTAATATTAATTTTTTGTTTTTTTTAATATGTGTTTGGTTTAGTTTTATATTATATACACATATATATTTTTTATATTAAAATTTAAAGAATAAAATGATTATAACTTTTTAAACTTTTTATAAGTTGAATAATTCATTTAAGATCTTAACAGTGTCGTTTGGAGAGTTAACGGCGTGACCAATAGTTCTTTCATCTTCGTAAATTTCATAATCGTTACCACCCTTGAAGGACTTGTCACCAAAGAAGTGAATTTCCTTGAAGTTATCCTTTTCAACGTGTTGTAAACAGTAGGTCTTATCCCAACCGGTTGGGAAAACATCGAAAGAAATTTGACCACCAATGGAGTAAGTTAAACCGTAATCTGGGAATTCCTTTTGTAAAGCGGCAACCATGTTTTCTCTAATCTTGTGTTCCTTGTCAAAGATTTCATAGTCAATTCTTTCTTGAGTAGAAGCATTTCTGCCAATTGGGGAAATGTTAATCATACCGTTTCTGAATTCGATGAAAGTACCTCTTCTAATTGGTAAATCAAGTTGAGATAAGTAACCTAAAACAAACTTAACTAATTTGTTGTACTTTTCTTCACCAATCCAGTTAATGAAAGATTGAGAAGCCATTTCCTTACCTAATCTGTAAGCAGTTAAACCATTTTCAGAGAAACAGAAATCAAAGTCATCTAAAACAGTAGCACCTAATTGTTCAACTTGTTTGCTTAAATCAGAACCACCAACAAAACCAATAACAACTTTCTTTCTTAAGTTTTCTAAAGTTTGCTTGACTTCATCAGAGATAACTAATCTAGCTGGGGTTAAAGTACCATCAACATCGAATAAAACTAAAGTATCTGGCTTTTCTTTGTAAGCAAATTCGGACATTTTGTATATGAAATTTATGTTGGTTTTTTTTTTATATAAATCAATTAAGACTCAGGGAGCACTTTCAAGTTTCTTTTTTTATAAATGTAAATATTTATTGAAATTTTTATTTTAAAATTCTATTAAATTATGTTTGTATATTTAAAAAAAAAAATCTCGAAAATTTTAAACACTCTTTTTTTACTTAAAAAAAATGTATATAAATAATAATAAAAAATTTTATTTTTGTACACGTTGGCAAACAATGTGTTATATATAGAAAAAAAAAAAAAAGTCGAGACTCATGAAATTTTCAATAGCATAAAGGTTTTTTTTTTTTTTTTCGTGTTGATAAATTAAACATCAGTTAGAGCAAACACATGTATCAGAAATCTATTATTTTTGTTTTTGTTTTTTTTGCTTGGAAATAAAATTTCATCTTTTTGTTTAGTAAAAATATATATATTTGATAAATAAAAAAATTCTTTATTTTAATTAAAAAATAAAAAATTTAGAAATTAAATTTGTTTGTTTAAGCAGATAAGTTTTGGAAGTATTCTGGGAATTCGTTGAAGTTCTTTTCTAAAGAACCCTTCTTGGATAAGAACTTAACGAAAGCACCGTCATCCTTAATTTCACCAGCATCTCTCTTCTTGATGTATTCAGCCTTGTCTAAGTTAGTGAAACCCCACTTCTTAGATAAGATAATCTTTTGTTGACCTGGGAATTTGTATCTAGCTCTTCTTAAAGCTTCAATAACAACTGGCTTGTTAACATCCTTACATCTGACAGAGAAGATAATTTGACCAATGTCAACTCTGGCAGCTAAACCGTGAGGCTTACCCCAAGCACCTCTCATACCTTGTTGCAATCTATCGGCACCGGCACAAGACAACATCTTGTTGATTCTTAAGACGTGGAATGGGTGGACTCTAACTCTTAAATGGAAAGCATCTCTACCAACGGTCTTGGTGATGTACTTGTTAGCAGAAATACGAGCAGCTTCTAAAGCTTCAGAAGATAATTGTTCTAATTCGTTAGAAACTAAGTGAACACATAATGGGAATTCATCAACGGTAGCTTTCTTCTTACCTAAATCGTAGATTCTGATCTTGGAGTCTGGAACAGCTCTGTTGTATCTAGACTTTGGGTATGGTTTGTTCTTTTGGTATCTGTAACATCTAGCTGGTCTTCTAGCCATTTTGAAAAGTGATTTGTTAGTGGATGGTTTTAATCTATTTTTTTAAATTTAAAATTAAATTATTCAAAGAAATTTTAACCTTTTTATAAGGATAGAAATTAATGATATAAAGAAAAATCCAAACTTTAAAGTCTCAAAAAAAAATAAGTATATAAATTTTTCAATAAATTAGCTAATTCTTTTATTACTAGTTTTATTAGGTAATATTTTGGATTCTCCGATACCATAATTTAAAAGCGTATAACATATAATTTCCTTTTTTGTCATTATTACTTGACTTGTTTTTTTTTTTTTAAATAAAAATGACTATTTTCATGTTTTTTTCGCTCTATTTTTCAATATCTAGTTTAATTTTTTATCCGATACAAAAATCAAATAAAAAAATGTAACAAAAAATTAATTATTATTTAAAGTTTCTTTTTTCATAGTACATCCTGAAATAGTAATTTTAACGTTATACCATTTTTTCCTCTTTTTATAATTAAAAATGAATCTTGATTTTCTAACTATATACAATTAATATTTTTTTCTTAAAAATAAGAATAATAAATAAAAATCTTAAAAAATAAACCAAACCAAAATATAATTCAAACAGGTTTTAATTTAGTAGTTTTATTGTTATTTTCTTTTCAATATTCTACTTTTTATATTCATTATTCGTACATAGTAAGGTTATTTTTTGTTTAAGATATTTTAAAGATGGGTAAATATAGTGTTATGAGATACAAAACTAAGAGAAGAACCAAAGATTTAGATTTGATCTATAATGATCTTTCTACTGCGGACTCTATCTGGAAGTTAACAAATCAACCTTTAGATGAAACAAAGCCAGGTTTGGGACAATACTACTGTATCCATTGTGATAAATATTGTGAAACTGCATCTGCATTAAAAACTCATTTAAGAGGTAAAGTACATAAAAGAAGAGTAAAGGAATTAAAAGATGTACCATATACACAAGAAACAGCTAATGCTGCTGTTGGTTTAGATATGGAAAAGTTCATTGAAAGAGTTAATAACTTTAAAAACGTTGTAGGACCTGAAAAAGAAAAATTAGAAAAAGAATTAAAAACTTACTTAGACAATCAATTAGTCAACTCTAAGGAAATTGATAGATTAGGTTACCTTGATAAATTAAATTTACAAGAGCAAAGAAAGCAAGAAGAAAAAGAATATGAAGAAAAGCAAAAACAAGAAGAACTTGCGAATCAACAAAAATAAATACATATATATATAATGTCTATAATTCTTTAATCGATTCAAACTAGATTTCTATTTTTTAAAAGATGATAATAATCTCTATTGTCATTGTTATAATAAAGTTTAAGATATTTTTAAAAAAGCAACATTCTTATCATGAAAAAAAATAATCATTATCAATGAATAAATGTCATCACATGAAAAGTTCATTTCTTTTTTAATTGTTACAAATAAAATTGGATATTTAAAAATAGAAGAAAAAAAAAAAAAAAAAAAAAGATAGTGATTTTGATTTGTAAAAGAAAATTTTTAAAATTCTTTTTTTTTTTTTTTTATTTCTTTTTCATTAAGCAGTAAGAGTATATTTTTCTATGCGATGAGTAAAAATTAAAATTTTTAGTATATCTAAAACTAAGCTTTATTTGATGGAGTTACAAAAAAACATAAAGAACTTATATTATAATCACCCAAAGCTTTAATTACTAAGTATTAATAACAATGACATTGCAATTTAAATCTTTACAACAACTTAATAAAGAATCACTAAACTATCAATATAATGAACAGCTTTCGATGACATTTTATTTTAAATTATGTGATCAACTCTTGGTTAAAACAAATGCAATTTTTGATTATCAAGGATGGAAGCATAAGATTGAAAAAAATGAAAATTTAATTCTAGAACTAATAACAGATAATGGTATGGAATGGTGTTTCATTCTACAAATGAGATATCTAGATTTGATGAATAATAAGTTAGTTTATCACTCGCAATTTGTTTTACCAAAGGATGATTCTAAAAGTATAATGCTCAGAAATCAAATGATTAGAAAAATTCAAGAAGAAGTACCACTTATTTTAGAAAATGTAGAATGGTTGAAGAATAAATTAAAAACTAGATATGATGAATTAGAAAATTTAAAGAAAGTTGAGATATTAAATCATAAAGAATCAATGAAGATACAAGATTTGAAAGATCAAATAAAGGATGAAAATCTGTTAAGAAAAAATTTATTAATTAAACAGCAATCAAATAATACAAATGATGAATTTCCAATACATATTGAAATTGCAAGAAAACAGCAATTTGAAAGAGACCGTTTTCTTCAAAATATTAAGAGAAAGAACTCACAACAAGAGTTACATAAGTTAAAATATGATAACAAAAAAATTAAGTATGACATAGATGAGCTGGTTTCTTCTTTTTCAACTGGAAATAAACAATCTATTATTAACAATAATAATACAAACGGTTACTGTCTCCCTATTTTAACACCACATAACTCAACTGAAAATTTACAAACACTTTCTTCTAATTTCAATGAAAATCAAAACACTAATGATTTAATTAAATATAATTTGCCAAAACTTTAGTTGTTTTGTAAAAAAAAAAAAATAATCATCATCATCATCATCATTATATAAATTCTCGGATTATAATTTTAATAAATATAATGAAGTAATCATAATACATATAATTTATTGTATATCTTGTGATTTAACTATTGTTCCAAACGTCTTGTTATCAATTGATCAATCGTTTTCAGTAGATTTTCTATCAACTTTTGATCAGAAACTTCTAATTGGTTAGATGAAGGATTAGTTAAATTCAATTCACTATTTAAATTAAATTTTGAAAATTGTTTTAATTGATTTAAATATTCATTTCTCCAGTTTCTTGAATTCTTTCTAGTTTTAAAAATTACTATCATTAAAATTACACCTACAACGGATAATAAAATATTTTGAATTATTAATAATTTTTCAGTTCTTTCTAGTTTTGAAGTGATAATCTCAAATTCACTTTTCTTAATCGAGATAACATCAACCTTAGCATCAAGATCTAATTCAGTAATGTCATCTAATTTACTAGCCTTCATTGGAAGTGGAGACTTTCTTGGAGAATTAGGTTTAAACATTAGATTTGAACCTTTTTTAATATTACTTTCTGGACTTATATCGGTATCGATACTTGGTTTACCAGCAGAAGCAACCCTTTTCTTTGAAGATACTGATAGTCTATGGTTTAATATTAAAGATCTCATCGCTTTACCCTTAGCCATTTCTATTTGATGGATGTTCTCATTGCAATACTTCAATAATATATCGCAAAACACCTTTGTTGCTTCAACTTGACCAGATTTACAAGATTTCTCAACCATCCCTTTAATCCAAGAACTTTTAACCCATTCAACCCAAAAAGAGATTTTCATAAAACATTTACCATTATCAGTCCATCTTAATTGATAACAAGTTTTAACATTGAATGCTGTTCCACTTGGTACATCTGGTGTGGACGTGGTATTTATAACTTTATAGAATTCATCTGGATTACTTACCAAAATTGTTTCTGTAACAAAACATTTTGTGCTTGATGGACCTATTGGATAATTAAGTTTCTTATCATACTGATATTCTCTATATCTTTGACCATCTTGATTCATTTTATCAAATTTTCCAAATTTCAAAGGTTGGAAATTTGAAGAATCTTGCGCTGTTAAAAAATCTATTAAAAAGTTATTATAATTTTCTCCAAACATTATTTCAAACAATTGACCAGGTGCACAATCAACTGTTAACTCTGCCAGTATTTCTTCTTCTTTATCAATTTTAGGACTTGTTAAAAACTCCGTATCGTCATGGTATAATGGCCCAGTGTAATTATAATTAGATGTTTCTTTAAAATCAAAGACTAAAATTTTCTTTTCATATTCTTCAGGTGTTAGTTTCAAAGCACTATTATAATATTCTTCATCAGAATCAAAAGAATCATCAGAATTTTCATCATAAATCGCACATTCATTTTCATTTGAGAACGTTTTATTTGCCAATTTCATCGTTGTAATGCTTTTTTGGTCTTCAAAAGAAGCACCATCATCATCATCACCATTCATATTACTTTTATTTTCCTTTTCAAAATCTGAATAACTAACACCTACTTCATCATCAATAGACATTATTTCATCTTCAATTTCACTCTCCTCCTTAATAAACCTTTCTTCACTTACTCTTGATGATTGTCTAGATATTTTATTAATAAAAATATCATTGTTATTTAATGAACTATTTAGTTTTCTCAAACTAGTAAAAGATCTACTTAAACTTATACCAGATGAAGATGGGCGTAAATCAGGTTGTTGTTTGTATGATATGTTGTTGTTATCGTTTAAGAAACTATTTTGAATAGAATTGGTTTTTGACAAAACATTTAAGTCATTGCTTGTTAATATGATAGGTGTATTTTCTTTGATATCACATAAAACAGAAACATCCTCAACCTGAATATCCCAAATAGTTTGAAGTGTATTCTTTGCAAGCATTTTTTCTGGGATATTATAAAAAGCATAAGTTTTATCATAAACAGTGGTTATAGTAATACCATTTTCATTTCCTTTACTTTGCTCAATAATATTTTCTTTCATCTTTTTTATATCTTTATTTGCTCTATGTTTATTTATTAAAATGGTTCCTACATTATTAATACTTTCAATATCATGAATGTATATTAATATATTAGTTGACCATAAATTTAATAAGTTTTTAAATGATTGAAACCCAATGTATTTTTCTGAGATAAATAACTCACCATTGTTGTTTCTGTTGTTAAATTGGCTATTATTATTACCATTCATATTATTGGAAGTATTATTTTTTTCAGTATTATTATAATCACCTTTGAACCAAAAACTAGAATCATCTTCATTGTGTTTATCATGACCATTTGATACCATTCCATCAATACCAACAAGTTCATCAGGAGCTATATTATGATTATTTTCAGCTGAAAGTGCTGAACCAATGGATAAGGCTGAAGAAGAAAATGAATTAGCTTTTTGATTTTTTTTCTCTTTTGCTAATGAAGAAGAAAAGCAGATGGAAAGAAGTTTCTCATCACTAGGAACAGTTTTAAATGTAGTATGGAACTTTTCATTAAACTCATTCTTTGCATAATTAATCTTGTTAAAGGTTGAATAAACTCTAGAAATTTCTTGATTTTCGGCATTTTTTTCCACTAGTTTCTGGCTTAAATCATCTACATCTTTTAAAAATAAGTCTTTAAATGTCTTTCCTGCTGATATTATGGATGACACTGATTCTGATCTAGTTTGTTTATTTTTATTGTTTTCACTGTTCTCACTATCTTCATCATTTTTAGCATTTTCGTCATTTATATTTTCTGTATGTAAAATTTTAGTTTCAGTGCTACTTCCTGTTAATGTAGCAATCATATTATTAAATATACTTGCTATATCATCTTTCTTTGTAACAGGGTGTTCTTCAGCCTCATTAAAAGTGTTATCCTCTATTTCACTGTTGGTATTAGAATTGGGATTAGAGATACTTATATTTATTGAATCTTTAAACCTTATTGGGCTAGAAGATCTTGAAGGCTCCAGAATCACTTCACTTACTTCATTTATAGGTATAGGTCTTAAAGGTGTGTTTGTTCCAGGAAGTAAAAATGATCTGCTCTTGTTGCTTGAAGCTTCACTACTTTCATCCATTTTTTTTCTCTTAATATATATATTATTAAACTTGGTACTATGTATTTGTTTTTATTTATTTTTTTTTTAATAATGTTTATTGATCTATATTATCAGATCAACAATGTAAAAATAATGTTTATATTTTATTTATTTTAACTCCCTTAAATTTTACATATGGCATGTGACTGCATGCATACTTTAAAAAATTTTATAAAAGAAAAATCATAAACTTTGTGTTTAGTGAACAATTTGCGTACATTTTAATTTTAAGCTTTTTTTTTTTTTTTT
>JAJMDG010000130.1:0-19344 GCA_030565715.1 Hanseniaspora singularis (nom. inval.) | reverse complement strand
CAATTATCAGTAATAATTAGAAACCTTTGTATCTATAGTATCACAGAATTGAAACAATTTTTTAAATTGAATGTTCCAGATCAAAGACAACAGATGTTGAACGTTATAATACATATAAGAAATCAATTTTTAAGATTATACGTCTTGATAAAATGGGTAAAAACTATAAAAAATTACAACTTCCACTTATTAATAGATTTATTAAATTATTTAAGAATTAAGAATATGAATGTTGGGCAATGTGTCTGGAATTTAAAAAATATTGTAATTAATTCGACAATTAATGCTAAATTACCTAAACCAGATTTAGAAACAGCATTGGAAGTAATGAGTTTAGGTTACCCGCAACTTGAGAATGATGATTTATTTTTAGAAAAATTACAAAAGTTGAAAACTAATAATTTCAAAAAAATTAACATCATACCAGACAAACTAATTTTAAAAAGATTAGATGATTTAGATGTTATGCTGTCTGTGAAAGTGGCTACTAGTGAAGTTCCAAAAAAGTTTTTAATAAATACTAAATCAATAAAAGATGGAAAATGGACAATAGAAGTTGATGGTGAATATGAGTTAATATTGAGTACTACAGGAGATGACACGCCATTTCATTTAGTTGATCTAAAGTTTTTACTAAGTGCATCATCAATTGATATGTCTTCATACAAAACCAATAGTGTCTTACATCATCAATTAAATAATAAATTAAAACTTAATAATAAAATGGCATTGTATGAGCTAGAAGAAATACTAGATAAAAAGATATTGTTTTTAAGAATATTCCTCTGTAAACAAATATTAGATAACTATAATAGAACTAGAGGTAAGTTTGAAACACCTTTGCAAGTTATTTACGATGAATCATCGATTACTGTAAACTATTGGATAAATACTAATGGTATTTCAAAAAGTCAAAATTATGGAATCTACATTGATATTAAAAACGATGATCTTGAAGATGAAAAACTTAAATTACACTTGATATGGAATATGCTAATACCTGAACAAACTAAAGAAATACTTGGTATAAAAACACACTATAAAGAAAACGTTTTTGATAATTTAATTGAATACATAAATGAAATAATTGATTCACATATTTTATTAATAAAATACAATCTTTATAGATCAGATGTTAAATTTTTTAAATCAATATCTAAATACACAGACCCCCTTTTCTTTTCTATTCCATTAAGTTGTACAAGATATACTGATATTGAATTAAAAGTTGATAGAGCAACAGGTAATCTACATGTATTAGATATAAACAATATTACTAATACACAAGAAATATTAAGTAAATGTTCAACAACATTAAACAAAAATGTTTTAGCTCAAAGAGAAGTAATTATTATTTTGCAAAACTTAAAAGTTAATTATGCTATTAAAGTTTTACAAAGCATGTTATTAAAAACGAACTGGAGTGTCTATGACGAATCACATATAGAAATTCCAAACTTCCATAAAGATATAAAAGTTAAAAAATTGTTTATTAGAATGAAAAGCTGGCCATTGAATTGGTTCTTAATGGTTTCAAATGAGATACTATTGGATGAGAATATTAATATTCAAATTAGAACAACAAAATTAATAAAAGAAAACAATAAATGGAAAATCAAACATCTTTCAGAATATTTAAAAATAGATGAAAATCTTAAGATACCATTGAAGGAGATAACTTTTGAAAAGTTATTTAAACTACAAAATACAATATCATCAATCATCATTAATCATAGTATATTAGATATATTTGCAGAATTGAACTTAAATGCTGTTGAACTGCTTACAGAGAAAGATAATGTTAATTATCTGCCAGAATATATTCAAGCTAAAGTTAATACCTATAAATCTTCAGAAGGATTAACTGTGTATGGTATAAAATCTGAAAATTATATGATGAGCAAAGATTCTGGGAAAGTGTTGAAACCATTACTATTTTTAATGCTAAACACAAACAGTGAGATTCAACTATATGGTAGTTTTAGTGATTCTATTGATACTACGTATTTAAAAAAATGCAATATTAGTGATCTAGATGTTACTTTTATTGATAACAAAGCATTCTTCTTGGAATATAAAAATAATAATAATCAAAATAACAATAGCTCTGATGATGAAATGAAATCATCATTGAATAGAATAAAGCAAATATTAATGGATTATAAATCAAAACTTCAGCATTTAATAATTTTAACGTCAACAATAACAAAGTTAATTGAAAGTTTCCCTGAAAATGATTTTGAAATTGTTAAAATTAATAATGAAGAAATTTGTTTTAACTATTTACCCAAATTTGAGAACTATAAATCTTCTACAGAATACGACTGTAGAATAAATTTAGATGGTATTGATCTATCTAATGGTTTGAAGTTTGAACTAAGTGATAGTAATCCTCAAAAGGTTTTGAACACTATGATGGATCTTGCAAATTCAGAACAATTAGATCAAAAAACAATGTTCAAGTACTTCCACATGACTAGTCAACTATTTTCAACTATAGAGCATTTAAATCATAAAAAAGATGCAGTAAAGTTTGGTGAAAAAAAGTGGAACTTACAATTTCACATCCACAGTGTTTCAGAATTTAAATTTGAATACCAATTAGAAAATGAAGGTGTAAGTGATCGTGTAGGAATATTTATATCTATACTTCCTACTAACAACAGAATAACTGGTAACAGTTTATCATATAGAATAACAACAGACTCATTAAATGAAAATGATAGTACTAAAAAACCTGAAGCCATAACAAATGCTTTAAAAATTATTGAAAAAGTTCATTCAAATTGCTTCCGTTTAATTAGTACACCAGATCCATCAAACGAAAGGGCTTTAATGAATGCCGCAAAATCTGTTGTAAGATTAAATACATCATTATGCTGTTCGGGACAAGATATATATAATGTTTTGATGTATATCCATCAAATCATTGTCTCTTAGGTTTATTATATATTGATTTGTATAAACAATTATAAACAAGCAAATAGAGTATTTTTAAAAAAAATTAATAACTTCTTTTTCTTTCTCTTTTTTTTTTTGTGAAATAAACCATTTAATCAAAATAAAGTTAAATGAATTGATGTAAAAAAAAATAAATTAATCAAAGTATATATAAGACTTAAAACCAAAAGGGAAAAAAAGAGTATAAATAATGATGATTTTTTTAGAAGTGATTAATATTATTTTCAATAACTTTAAAATCTATTTATCAAATTTTTATCAACATGTCATGACTAGAAAAGCAGGCGAAACTGTGACATTATCAAGTAATAATAACCAAAACGAAACTTTATCTATAAGCAAAGAAATTGATCATTCCAATATTTCATATGTTCCACAAAGAGTTGTAAACAATTTTAAGATAAATCTATCTAAAAATATTAGTTTACCTCCACCATCAACTGAATATTTTAAAACATCTAAAATTGAATTTAATATTTATGAGGTTCTTAACACAATAGTAATCTTAATAATTACCCTATTTGCTATATTTACACTATTTAAAAAAGTTAGTGATAAAAGAAAACCTAAAAAAGACAAGTCTAAAAAGATAAAATATTTAAAATTAAAAATTAATATGGATGTTGAAGGTGTTGATATTAAAAAAAACGATGATAAGGTTGATAAAAATCTTGAAGATAAAGAAATATTGAGTAATAATATTCTTAAACATTTCAATACTACAAAAAATAGCAAAGATTTCCAAAATTCAAACACCATTTTTTTACCCTTATGTAAAGAAGAACAATCAAGAGATAAAATCTCACCTTCTATAGAAAAGTTTTTTTTAAATGTTATTAGAAAAAAAGAAATCTTAGCTGATGAAGAAAGAAATTTAAACCTTGAATCTTTTTTATTAGATGCCTTAGATATCAAAAAGGAAGATTTCTATTTTCCAGACATTAACTTAAAAGATCATATAAACTCTAAAAATTACACAAGTCTATCACAAGATGTTATAGTATACTTTTTTGAAAAGAAGATTAATGATAAATTACCTAAATTTAAAACATACCCAAATGAGTCTCTCTTTAAAGATCTTTTTTATGCAATGAATTCAGAAGAGATTAAATCAGCTTTAATTGCAATGATATTAACCCTTAAATTTAAAGAACCTAAAGAGATCTATGAACAAACACATGAATCACTTTTTCAAAACTTAGCTTTATTCTTACTTAAATTTACAGATATTTCGTTTAAAAATGAAGACCCAGATGTTTACCATTTGTATGTGATTACTCTTTTAAACTCTATACTATTTAAAAAAAATGGCTTCATTGGCATTGAAAATTTACAAATAATTATAAATACATTAATGCTAATATCAATTTTTCAAAAAAACATCAAATCAAGATCAAAAGAAGCATTCTTTTGTTGCTGCTTTTCTGTTTGTGGTCTAGGATTTAATAATATTATGGATTTTTTTGATCAGCTTTTTCCATTTTTAAAAATCCATGTCTCTATTGATTCTCCAGAAAAAATTATTAACCAAACCTTATTTTATTTATCCTTATGCAAAATTATAATGTTAGATCATATCACAAAACATGATGCAGATATAGAAACTTTAACTACTTTTGTTGAAAATGTTCTTACAAAATCTGATAGTGCTTTAATAAATAATAATGTTTTAATTTTTAATGAAAAAAATGAAATAAAACTTATATATGATTTCTATATAGAAAATAATAAAAATAAATAAATATGTTTACATTAATAAATTTAAATTTGTATGTATATGTAAACATAAATGTATAATATACAAAAAATAAAAAATAAATGCTTTCAACCAGAGTCGAACTGATGACCTCCGCATTACTAGTGCGACGCTCTACCAACTAAGCTATGAAAGCTACTTATTTTGTTTTAATAATTTTATTATTTAGTATAATTCTTCAAGAAATAAAGATATACATATAATTAAAAAAATGCCCTCAACCAGAGTCGAACTGATGACCTCCGCATTACAAGTGCGACGCTCTACCAACTAAGCTATGAGGGCCTGGTATATTATGTTTTATAGAGAAATAATTTTATTTTGTTCGGACCACTAGCCCGATAATCTTATAAATTAAGTTTTAAAAATTATTCTTTTAAGCATTATTAAAAAGTGATGATAGTTATTATTTATCAATAAATAATAAAAAAAAAATGCCCTCAACCAGAATCGAACTGATGACCTCCGCATTACAAGTGCGACGCTCTACCAACTAAGCTATGAGGGCGAAAATAATATGCTTTCAACCA
Organism: Hanseniaspora singularis (nom. inval.); assembly: GCA_030565715.1. Taxonomy (NCBI): domain Eukaryota; kingdom Fungi; phylum Ascomycota; class Saccharomycetes; order Saccharomycodales; family Saccharomycodaceae; genus Hanseniaspora; species Hanseniaspora singularis (nom. inval.). The sequence goes on along the minus strand of JAJMDG010000130.1, from coordinate 14,097 downwards.
GAGTCGAACTGATGACCTCCGCATTACTAGTGCGACGCTCTACCAACTAAGCTATGAAAGCTAATTATTTTTTGATAAAAATGACATCATTTTTATTCATCGTAAAAATAGAAAAGTCAAAAATCATAAAAAAACAAAAAATAAATGCTTTCAACCAGAGTCGAACTGATGACCTCCGCATTACTAGTGCGACGCTCTACCAACTAAGCTATGAAAGCTAATTATTTTAATAGAAATTTTGTTTTCCAATCTAGTTATTTGACTAAGCAAATGTGCAAATATAGTATTACAAAAACAAAAAAATAAATGCTTTCAACCAGAGTCGAACTGATGACCTCCGCATTACTAGTGCGACGCTCTACCAACTAAGCTATGAAAGCTAATTATTTTGATAAAAAATTAATCATTTAGTGTAATTCTACAAAAAATGAGGATTCTACACAAAAACAAAAAATAAATGCTTTCAACCAGAGTCGAACTGATGACCTCCGCATTACTAGTGCGACGCTCTACCAACTAAGCTATGAAAGCTACTTATTTTGATGGAAAAATTCATTACTTAGTATAATTTGTCATTAAAAACAGGAAATGTATAATATACAAAAAATAAAAAATAAATGCTTTCAACCAGAGTCGAACTGATGACCTCCGCATTACTAGTGCGACGCTCTACCAACTAAGCTATGAAAGCTAATTATTTTGCTGAAAAAAATCATTATCTAGTTTGGCTCTTCCAAAAATAAGGATGTCATACAAAAAAATAAAAAACAAATGCTTTCAACCAGAGTCGAACTGATGACCTCCGCATTACTAGTGCGACGCTCTACCAACTAAGCTATGAAAGCTACTTATTTGTTATATTATAACTTAATTTGTTTTAATTTTACCAAGACAATACACCAGTATTGAATGATATCTGTACTAGAATAGTTTAATTCATAGTTTTATATAATGCGTATTAGGCCTTTATAATATATAGTTTTCTATAATTACTATTAAATCTTTACAATACAAATAGGTATCATAATCGAACAATTTATATTTATTGATCACATTTCAGTTCTATGTTGCAACATACACTACATTAATATAGTTTGAATAAATTAGGGTGTAATTTTTAATTTTTAATTTTTTTTTTTTTTTGTGTGTGTTTAAAATTGTAGAAAAAAAAGAAAGAAAAGAAAATCATATAATATGTTTTATTATCACATTGTTAGTTTACATTAATAAAAAAAATGTCAATTTACTATATGCACCCAACACACACAGTTAACAATGAAGGAATTTATTAAATGTTTGATATACCTATCAGCATTATCAACACTTTGTCAAAGTAAAACTCATAAGTTAAAGTTTAATGTATCATGGGTTGATACAAATCCAGATGGAAATTTTGCAAAAAAACAGATAGGTGTTAATGGACAATGGCCACCACCTGTAATTGATGTTGATAAATATGATAGAATTGAATTAGAAGTTACTAATTCATTATCACAATTAGATAACCCAACACAAATGAAAAGCTTAAATTCTAGTTTACATTTTCATGGTCTTTTCCATAACATTACTGTTGCTGAATGGGAGCAATCAAATCAAAATGATGGTCCTGAGCTAGTTACAGGATATGGTATACCTTATGGAGAGACTTTATTATATAACTTCACAGTAGGTGATCAAGCTGGTACTTATTGGTATCACTCTCATTCGGGTGCACAATATATAGATGGGCTTAGAAATAGTTTTATAATACATGATAAGGAGCAGGAAGAAAAATGGAAAGTTGAGAAGGATATTACAGTTACACTTTCTGACATGTATTATAGAAATTATTATCAAGTTATGGATAAGTTTTTAAGCAGATTTAACCCTACAGGTGCTGAACCTATTCCAGATACATTTTTATTTAATGATTCTGTAAATGGAACAGTTTCATTAGATTTTAGCACTAGACATCTTTTAAGATTTATTAATGTAGGTGGATTTGTTTCTCAATACATATACTCCCCAAGAATTAATTTTACTGTTGTTGAGGTGGATGGTGTTAATGTTGAACCATTTGACTGTAATATGTTTGAAGTTGGTACTGGTCAAAGAATATCTGTTTTAGTTGATACAAAAAGCAGAGAAGAAATGTTAAGTCTTTTTAAAGAAGATGATTACTACGGTGACCAATTTCCAATATACCAGATTGTTGCTAAATACATGTTAGATGTTATACCTGAAGGTTTAGAATTAATTAAAAAAAATATGTTTTTATTCCCTGATCAAGAATGGCCATTGTTGAACGGTGTTAAGGATCCAAAAGAAGAAATTGATGCGGATAATTTGAAATTTGATGATGTTTCAATAGTGCCTTTAGATAAAGTCAAGGCTTATGGAAAACCAGACAGACAAATTGAATTAAATGTTAAAATGGAAAATTTAGGCGATGGTATTAATTATGCATTTTTCAACAACATAACTTACACACCACCAAAGATACCAACATTATACACTGTATACTCCGCACCTGATGATTTATTATTTGATGAAAGGATATATGGTGATAATATAAATGCATATGTTTTAAAAAAGAATGATATTGTTGAGATTGTTTTAAATAATGATGATGATAATAAGCATAATTTCCATTTACATGGACACACTTTCCAAATAATTGAAAAAGGTGAAGCTGATGCAGGCCACTATAACTCTGAAAAATCCTTTGTTATTGATGATATGCAAGATGAAGAAATTAGAAAATATCCAATGGTTAGAGACACTGTTTTTGTTGAAGGAAATTCTTATATTGTTTTAAGATTTAAAGCAGATAATCCTGGTGTCTGGATATTCCATTGCCATATAGATTTCCATTTAGAGCAAGGATTAGCTGCCGTGTTTATAGAAGCTCCTGACGAGATTAAAAGAATAGAAAAAGATGGTATCAGCCAATCCATGAGAAAAATCATAAACAAATACAATTATTTAGATAAGGGTAATGCAGGTGGAAATTTCAATGACTTTTTAGATATGTCAAATATGAATAGACAACATAAACCTTTACCAAACGGATTCACAATGAAAGGTTATATTGCCCTTTTGATAAGTTCTTTATCAGCTATCTATGGTATAGTAACTATAGTGCAATTTGGGCTAGATGATGAAGTAGATGACGAAGGTATGAATGAATCTAGAAACATCAAAAACAAACAGTTACTAGAAAAACTAGAAAAAGTAATTAATTCGTAAATGATATTTTTTTAAAATTTCAAGTACCTTAGAATATATATCATTTTATAATTCTTAATAAAAATCATCTTTTTTTTGTTTGTTATCTTTTACTTTTACAATGCGTGCAATATCCACGTGTGTTAATAATAAAACTTGTTTATAGGTTTTTAATTAAATTATAAAGCAATACCTTTAATGTATTAACGTGCATAATTGAATACAAAATAAAGAAACTTAGTATGCCATATATATATATTATTTATAATAAAATACACATAATTTGTTTTAGATTTTTATTAATTAAAAGTATATTGAGTACAACTTTTAAAACTAAATTTGATTAAATAGATAAAAACTGTAAGAATGGATTTGAAATAAAAAGTCCACATGGGGGTCGGATGGGAGAAAAAAAATAAAATAAATTATTAGCTTGTGGGGGGAGGGTAACAAAAAAAAAAAAAAAAAAAGAAGAGAATATAATATTAAAAAGATATTCTTATTATTTAAACCATTAACTTTTGATAAATTTAGTTCATATTTAAATATATGAATATAATGCTTTTAAAAAAGACAAAGATAAAAAAAAAAGACCAGGGACTTCTAGTTTATAGCTATCAAATTCTCTATATAAATATTGTTTAAACAATATGAGCGGGTCGGACTTTAGTGCTAAATCAAGTGACTGTAGTCATAGTAACATTTTATTAAATAATGAACAGTTAAGTGAAACATTAAAAATAACAAGCATTGATAATAATGAAAAACAAAATTTAAATACAAAGAAACGAGCGGATAGTTTTTTATTTAATGGATTTACCTCCCCACTAATAATATACAATAATAATAGTAATATTAATAAGAATGGGGATGGTTTTGTTGTACAACCACAATTTTCCCCAATTTTAAATAAAGAAGAAAGTAATTTAAGAACACCCATCAATAATACAAAACAAAGTTACTTTTCATTATTTAACCCTTTGTGCACAAATGAAGGTGATGGTATAAAGGCTAGCATTGAAAAACAACAACTTCCAACTATTCTACCTCCATCTGCAATACCACTCGATAATGTCTTTTCAGTTGAGGAAAGAAGACCTTCTTCTTCGACTACAAATAGACCAAGTTTGCTAAGTTTGAATAATTTTTTATCAACTCCAGCAACTGCTCCTGGATCATTTATGATGACTCCATTTTTTGGATCAACTCAAGTGGAATCTAGTCTTAATAAAAACAGTATCAATAGTAATAATTTACCGTTATTAACACCTAGTATTACATACCAAACAGGATTAAATCAAAGAAAAAGTTCATTGGATATAATGAATTTTACACAAAGTTTATATTCTAATGCACCAGTTGATAATAAAGATATGCTGAAAAAAAGTATTTCAAATTCTGATGAATGCCATAGACCCAGTAGCTTAATATTAAATTTAAAAAACAACAGTGATACAGGAACAAGTATAAATAATGATATTGAATATAATAAAAATGAAGATATATATTTAAATGAACCTGAAAAACAAATTATTTTTTTAGATAAATTAAAACCAGGTTATAGTATGATGAAAAGTGTCAAACCAGTTAAAAATATAATTAGTAATGATATCGAGGTGAAATCAAATGCCATTGAAATGTCGGAAGAAAGTGTGAGTCCATTTAGCCAAGTTTTTGAAAGTGATGATCCATTAAAGAAACCTTTAATTGTTACTTTTAACAAAGTTATTAAAAAAAAAAGAACGAGAAATACTATTAATGATGTTCAGCCTAGGAAAAAAAGTAAAGTTGATTTAGAAAATCTTTTGAATAAAAATGAACAAGTATTAAATATTAATATTGAGAAAAGTAAAGCAAAAAATGTTACACCAACTTTAAAGAAGCTAGCAAATCCTAGAAATGATAACAGACAAAGAATAGGATCAAGTTGCAATCTTTGCCAATTAAAAAAGTGTAAATGTAACTCTGTTATAGAAGTTTTGGTTGAGAGCGATTTAATTTTTAAGTTTTGTCCAAAATTAGTTGATGATGAATTATTAAACGTCGAAACTGTTGAGAAAAAAACAAAAAAGAATTTAACAAACTCTAAATTAAACTCCAAACTACATTACATAATAGACTTAAAGGATTTAAAGGTTTTACAAATTCTCCAAAGTTGGCTCTATAAGAATGGTCTTGAATTACCTGATGATATAAAGTCTGGTTTGCCTCTTGAAGAAAATGTAACATATTATAAACACTTGAATAAGATTATCAAAGTAAAGTCTTGTTCAAACTGTTCAAACATCGGATTGCCTTGCAATTTTAAGTATGGCTATAGTAAAGAGGATAAAAGACTATGTTGTAAATTAAGATTGAAAACAAAAAAAAAAAGGAATGATTTAAGTGGTGATGAAAGTTTTAGTGAAAAGTCCACAAATGATATATCGAATCTACCATCAGAATCATGTAGTTTAGGACGACTTACCGTTAGTGATTATTACAACCTTCTAGGATTATAATTCTATTTATATATTAATGTATTTATAATAATTCTTTTACTTTTTCATCCAAATGATCAATTTCAAATTCTTTAGTACTTAAAAATCCAAGTTTAGGTTGAATATCATACTTTATTTTGAATTTAAAATCTCCTTCGTAATTAGATAATTTGTCTTTCATGTCCCAGACACTATTACTCCATTGATTTTCAATGGTTAATGAATCCATACCATTTATATCTTTATTAGATAGAATCTTATCAAATATAACAATTTCGTTTTCAACACCTGCATCCCCATATTGCAATACAATATACAAGAAAATTTGTTTTAAGTTGTATCTGTAGTTGCTTAAGTATGTTTTAAAGTTATCTATCTTTAAATCAAATAATACTTTTAAATTTTCTTTGTGATTTCCACCAAAATTTTTACTATTTCTAACTTTATATTGATATTTATTAATTTTTAAAGTTGTTTCTAATCCTGAACTATTGATATATTCTCTATTTTTAAAATAATTGACATGGTAGTATGAAATTACAGTAAATAAAAATGATATTACTAACACATATGTTAGTGTATCATTAAGCAATGATTGTGCTCTATTGTAGTAGTAACGTAGCATCTTTTTATAACAATATGGTTGACTGCACTAAAGGTTGGTACTCTAATTAGTACAATTCATTTTTATAAAATTACAAGAAAAAATTTATAAATGTTTTTTTTTTTTTTTTTTTTTTTTTTCAAATGCTAATTAAATGTGTTTATTTTTATTTTATTTTTTAAAAACTTTAAACTTTTTTTTTCTCGATACATAAACACGTGTTTTATAAAAAAAATGATAATAAAAAAAACAATTTATAATATATACAGTTATTTAGTGTTAATAATATTGTTTATTCTAATTTCTTTTTCATACTTTCTTCTTAATTCTCTACCTTTATTAAAATCTTTGTTTACAATCATTGAACATTCTTTATTATTAATATGATTATCATACCAATCTTTCATAGAGTTAAATTCTGTTCCACATTCTACACAACATGTAAATTCAGGTTTATCTTTGAATTCACAAGCTACGTGAAATGATTTCAAATGCATCAAGAACTCATCCTTTCTTGTGAAATAACCTCTTTGATGACATTTTAAAGTAGTTATAAATCTATTTTTAGCTTTATATGATATGGAATCAAGCAAGCCGTTTTCTGCTAATTTTTTTTCTAATGGTGATTTTCCAAATGGATATAAAATTCTTTTAGATTGGTTATCAGAATGTTCTTCATCACAATTTGACCAAAATGGACATTCGTAATCTTTTATAGGAGAATGTTTCTTCATATGTCTTGATAAGTAAGCCTTTTGTTTAAATTGTGATTTACAACCTTCATATAAACATTTCATCTTTTTTGTTATTGGATCAACTTCAATTTTTTTTCCAGAAATATGTAATAATGATTTATCTTGAGTCTTTTTTTTAATTAATGTTTTTTTTCCTTCCTCTTTATTGACTTTGACTAAGATTTCTTTGTCCTCTGAAACTTGTGGAATTTGATAAATGTCTTGTTCCATATTTTGAATAGTCATATCATCTAATACTTCATGATATGTTTCTTCATCTTTATCATTAACATCTTCATCAATGTCCAATAAATCCATGCTGTTTTGAGTTTCGTATTGTGAATAATATTCTGTTATTTGATCATTTAATCTATTATTATTTTGAATATGCTCTAATGATGGTCCAGAATTTGATTCTGTGTTTAAAGATTTAGATTCCGTAAAGTTCATATTTTGGTCAATATTTTCAAATCTTTGTGTATTTGTAATTTCAGAGTTATCCAAAGCAATAGATGACAACATATTTTCAAAGTTTTTTATATTGTCATTAAATTTTGCATTAGTTTCAAAATACTTATTATCAGCTTGGTCTAAAGAATTAAACTCATTAATTAATAAGTTATTTCTATTTTCATTAGCAATATTGTTCATTCTTGTTAACATTTGTGTATTACTATTGTTAGAAGTATTTTGCTTTAAGAGCTCCATTAGACCGGATAAAGGTGATTGCTTTTTATTTATATTTCTCATCTGTTCGTTTAATCTAGATTGTTGGTAATCTAATTGCTTTTGCATTTCTTTAAATTTTAATTGAACATCATCAACCTCAGCCATAGATTGTTCAAGTACAGTACCGGCTGTACTAACATCATTTAGATCAACATTATCATAAACTGTAGAAACAGGTGTTGTTGAAGATGGAGTTTTTCTAGGTCTACCTCTACCTCTTTTATATTTAGTATAATCATAAATTCCCATCTTATCACATTCATCTTTTAAGGCAAGTTTAAACATGTCATCAGCTATTTGACAACATTTCAATTTCCTACCTCTACCTCTTTTAGATATTTTGTGAACAGAACATTGATAATTTTCTTGCAAAGCTTTAAATCCTGGCAATTGAATTATAGCAGCATAGTCTTTAACGTTTAATAATTGAGCTCTATCAATTGAGCTTAAAGTTTGATTTAGTTGTTCTTTTTTATTTAAATATTCATTACTAAAGAAAGTGTTTTCATGATTTGAATAGTTATTCTTCCAACCTATTTCCTCATCTAAACTTAATGATAATTGATCATTAGGAGTAAGAACTTCATCTTCATAATTATCAGCATTTTCTTGATTAACTTTACCGTTATCAACAGCTATAATATTTTTTAGGAAAGCATCAAAGTTTCCATTTGATTTAACATTACTATTTTCATTATTGATCAATTCTTGTTCTATGAATCCGTTGTTATCTCTATTGATTATCCCGTGTTCTTTTAATAATCTACTGACGCTTGATAATTGTATTGATGTAATATCATTAAATATTAAATTTTCTTGTGGTATTTTAGCCTTATCAAAATGTAAATATCCCATTTTTGATAATTAAGATCAGGTAACGATTATATTTATTTTATAAGTTGTAAGTGTGCGAGTGTTTTTTTTTTGGTTTAATAAGTTATTTAAAATTTTGTTTTATAAAAACATTATTATCATTCTTTTTTTTTTTTTTTTTTTTTTTAAATGCCATTATTTAAAAAAATTTAGAAAATTTTAAATTAGCATCATTGTATATATATAAGAAATATTTGTTTCCATTTTTTTTTTTTTTTATTGATTTTATTGTGCGAATATTTTTAAATCGGATGTTTATCAAATTCGCATCCGCAATAGGAACACAGTTCTGTAAGAAAAAAAAAAAAGAAGCTGTTAGCTAGTTTCTAAGGCTTTTGTTGTTTAAAAAACGGTTATGCTTTAGATATAGATGTTATTTCTCCTTTCTTTTTTTAAAAGATTACATTATGAAAGATTAAAAATATTGTTCTTATACACAGTCATTTAGATATAATATTATTACCAGTTCATATCATAGATAAGATATGACATAAATAATATTTTTATACAAACGCTAATTAAACTCAGAGAATTTATGTCTTTTAAGTTCGTTGTTGTGATTAAAAACTTTATAAAAAAGTTTCTAATATTATTATAAATAATATGAATCTAACTTTATCTAGCTTAATCGATATTTTCTGTTTGTACTCATATCTTTACTTTTTTAACATTTTTTATTGTTTAGAAGGGATTTTTACTCAAAATGATGACTATTTACTGACACATACATGTATGACTACATTGAATTGTGTATATTTTATTAAAAATTCTTTTAGTAAAATTCGTCTATTTTCACTTCTGAGCACGTTTATAAGGAAAAGTATATCCTCCTTTTTTTTTTTTCCGTTTATGATATTCGCAATTTTTGTCATTTTAAGTAAAAAAAAAAAAGAGCCAAAAAAAAAAATATAGCGTAATTAATTTCTATGAGGTATTAAAAAAAGAAAAAAAAAAAAGAAAGGAGACATTTAATTTTTATTTCTCTTTTGGGCATAGCCTATTAAAATGAACTTTTTTTCGAATATTCACAGGTTATATGTGTCAAGCGTGCTAAAATAGGACTTTATAATAATATTAATCAATAGGTATTTTAGTCAATTAAAGCAATCATATTATACAATGCCCTTTTTAATATATATTTTTCAGTGTTTTGTTTTAAAAGATAAATAATTATACATAATATTTTTAAATTTTTTATTAATTAGTTCATTCTTAAAGATTAGAATAACATTGAGATACTACCGGCAATTAATATAGATAAAACGATTGCAGTTAAGAATGCAGCACCAACTTTATCACCATTAGTGACTGTAATTCTATTTTCTAACAGAGCTTCTTCATTTGTACTAGAAGATGTTTCTGTTCCAGCTGTGTAATCACCTTCTGCCATGTATTCATTAGTAGATGCAGTATACAACCCAGGTCTAAAAGAACCTAATACTGATTGAATAACACCTAGCGAAGACAGTTGTTCACCTAAACCATAGTATCCATCATTTGTTGAATTGAACCAATTCATACCACATGTATGTCCATCATATCCACCGTTACATGATTCAGAAGCAGCAACAGCAGAAGTTACTAATTTTGCATAGATTTCATCTTTTAGATCTGGAACTAACATATATGTGTATTGTAACATCATAGAGAATAATGATTTAAAAGCTCTTTGATCATTATTACAAGTCTTTGAAGCTTGACATTTTTGCTCGTACATGATACCATCACTGTTGAAAAAAGTACTTGATGCACCTTCCCATAAAGCTGCAACTCTATTTCCCCATATTGATGATCCATTTGTTGCATTATACATGTATGCAGCACCTCCTAAAATAATACCATAGTTATATGTCCATTCTATAGCTGTAATATCTGTACAATTATTATTTACAGTAGCACCATCGTAAACTTTTGATGATGTACCATCTAATGTAATGAAATTAATATCGACTAACCAATCAAACACTTTTTCTGCTTCTTCTAAATATGTATCATTATTAAAGTATCTTCCTAATCTAGCTGCTAAATTGAATAAACATCCATTAGCAATTGTGTTTTTATAATTGTATCCATTATTCCATGTATAAATTTGCCATCTTAAACCACCATCACATGTACTAGTATCCCATCTGGCAAGCATAGTGTTATAAACAGTTTGAACCATATTTATCCAGTTTGGAATATTTTTTTTATCTGATGTACCGTTTGCAGCTCTAGAGAAATTTCTTTCAGCAGCTGTCATCAAAGTTAAACCCCAGACACCTTGATCATCATTACCTTCAACCATAGTTTGTGAGGCTGGCATAAAATTCCAATTAGTTCCAGATTGGGAAATCAAAGCTATTTGTAAAAGTTCATCAAAAGTACTATTCTCACATAAAAATGCGTTTTCAATCATTAAGCCAAATGCTAGACCACCTTCCCACCAATAATATGGTGATTGGAAATTACCACTTCCTGAATAATAATCCAAGATACCTTGTTGTATTAAAGCTGTATTAGCACATACAGATTTACTAGATGTGACATCTATCGACATAGCATTCAGAAAAGTGTTTACTAATTGTGTTAATATTATTACACTTTGTAAATAGAAAAATTTCATTATTGTATAATATTGTTTTTAATAGAATAATACTTTAGAAATTTGTATAGATTTATAATTTTTCAATTTTCTTAAAAAGAGTAATTATTCTTATTAATTTAAGTCGGTTTTTTTAAAATAAAATTTCTTTATTTTAAATAATTTAACTATCTTAATAATTTTTTAAAAAATAGTGTATTTTAAATATTATATATGTTAAGCTTTTATAGATTATTAAATAATTTTGTTATTTTTAGAAACTACGTTGAGTTGAACTTGGGCTTTTCTTCAAGGGAGAAAAAAAAAAAAAAAAAACAATTAAAATAAAAAATTACCTGTAATCATATTATATCCGATAGATATGTTAATGTTTAAATATAAATCATAGTTTTAAATTTTTATTATAAAATATAAATATATAATTTTTTTTTAAAAAGTTTTAATTAAAGTTAAAAATTTGTTCTTGCATTAAATCTGCGATAGGTTTATTATATTGTTCTTTAATTTCATTATAAATTAATTCCCACTTCTCTTTACCACCATATAAGTCTATTAAAGTTTTAAAAGATTCTAAAATAAAAATTGAAAAATCCATATACCATCTATGTCTCCAAATTGTTAAATCAACTAGATATTTCAATATATTAGAATCAATTTCATCAACCATTTTAGTTATAGTTTCTGCAGATAGTAAATTGTCAAATCCTTTTTGTAATAATTCCTGTCTTTCTTTGAACAAAATTGGTATTAAATTTTTAGATGAAAGGCCAGAAAATCTTAAGCTTAAAGCTTGTTGGAAAGCAAATTTAGTTTCTGCTTTTTTATTCAATCTATCACTTAAACTTCCTAATAATTCATATTCATAGCATGAATTTTGTAATAATGAAGAATTTTGTTGTGCATTTCTGTGATCACTGCTTGAATCAACAACATTGCTATTAGTTAGTTTCATCAATTGTATTTGCCATTTGTTAAAGCATCTTAAATCTTTATAAATGATCATAAACATGGAGTCTAACCATCTAGAACAGATCCTTTTCTTTTTCATTGGTAAATTGTTATCACTTAATTGACCAGTTATTGGTGCATATTCCTCATCCATTATAAACAATTCACCTCTTATATCTAAAAGTTTATCCCAAGTAATTTTTCCAATCATTTCAATTAATAACTCATAGCACATAGTATAACTATGTTTTAGGTTATTACCTGGCAAGTCTCTTAATACTGGATCAACTTGTTCTCGTTCACCTAAAACATCCTCAGAAGCAAGCCCAGTTATATGTTCGATAACAACATCTGTTGGTAATGGTAAGTGTACCTCTTTTCCATCTATAACATTTTTAAAACTAGATCTTAACAATAAAAATCCATCTTTTACATTTTCCAATGGTGCATTGTTTAAAGCCATTAAAGACAATTCTATTTCATTATCCTTACTTAAACATCTAGCTAGTAAAATCCAAGGCATAACTTCATGTGGTTGAATTAAAGAATAATATTTTGCTAATTTCGTTATGGATTTAATGTTAATAGATTTAGTATCTTTATTATCGTTCTCTTCATAAAGCTTTATTAATATAGTTATTTGTAACTGTAATAATTCAGATTGGTAATCAAGAATAAACTCTTTTTCACTTTCATCCATACTATCTATGTATTTTAGTTCATTAATGATAAACTCTAAAGTTTCAAATATTTTACCTTGTGAATATAATAATTTTATAATAAGGAAATTCAATTTTTTCTTCAAAATTTTTTTCTTACATTCATCAATAATGTTATCTATAATTTTAAAAGCTAAATCATAATTTTCAGTAAACTTAACAACATCTAAAAATGCATTAACTAAGTAATTGTTTAAAATGTTTGTAGTTATGTAATGGCTTGGTGATCCTGTTAATTGTCCATAGTTGAAGATTTTTTTAAAGTTCAGTATAAACATTTCACCAATGTTATTTATTTCATTGGAACTAAAAGGATTGTATATTTTACATTCTACAATACTATTTGATTCAGTTCCATATTGATCACTCTGTAAATGTGATAGTAATCTAACAATGCTGCCTGAAAAACAATTTTTCCAATACTCATCTTTAATTGAATAATACTTGGAATCTTCTTTTATATCGAATTTACCATATTTTAAATCATCAATAAAGTCACAATTGATGTCTGTATAAAATGTTGTAACTTTACCTGAAAAATACATTTTCACATGAAGATCTAAATATTTAAATGGATCATAGGTAACATATTCTATCCAACCAACTTTAAATCTCTTCTTCTCACCAAACCATAGTTGGCCTTTTTGTTTCTCTTGCTCTTCAATATCGTCATTTTCAATTGCGTCTTTAATAAGTTTTAAATAAGAGACTATACTATTAGGATCTGAATTATCAATACCAATAGTATAAAAATGTGTAGTCAAATCTTGTTTTTTTTTTAATTTAAATAAAAAATCCACTGGTGAGCTGTTTAATGATGTTTCATTATGATGTATTTCTGTTAAGGTTTCTGAAGGATCTAAAACATATTTATAAATCTGAACTAAATCTGGTGGTCCTAAATATTCACCATCTTTTGGTGATTTAACATCAATTGAATTTTCTTGTAAATGATTAGACCATAACCTTAATGATTTCTGTCTTTCGAAAAGTGCTTGTGAAAAATATTCATCTTTCACTTCTGGTATGTTTGATTCTGTTAATATCATTTATTATAAAAAAAAAATAATCAACAAACAAATAATATACTTATATTAAATATTAATATATAGTTATGCGAGTTTGGTTTGTTGTATATATCTATATTTATTTGTTTATCTGTTATATGATAAACCTTATTTTGTGTTAACTTAAAAAAAAAAAAAAAAAAAAAACAGTT
>JAJMDG010000129.1:85066-109556 GCA_030565715.1 Hanseniaspora singularis (nom. inval.) | reverse complement strand
TTTTTTTTTTTTTTTTTTTTTAAGTAAAAAAATATATATATATATATATATTTAATGAATATAATGCTGAAAAAGTAAACAAATAATGGAGAAACTTTTAAGCGATAGATAAATAATAAAAAAAGATAAAAAAACAATAAACAAAAAGCTTTTATTATTCTAACTATAACCAAGTTATTTTTTTACGACATGAGTGCTTCGGATAATAAAACAATTGCTTTGAAGAATTCATTGGAAACTAATATTGCGAATTTAATTAACAGCACTAAAGTATTTTTAAAAGCATTAACAAGATGGACTAATAAGCTTGAGACTCAAAAATCTATTTCTATTCACTATGTTGCTTTAGGAAATGATTTTCAAGTTGTTGTAAGACAGTTTTCAACAGCAGGAGTTGATATGTCAAATATGCGTAATGTTCCTAGAGAATTGAGGGTGATTTTAGAAAAGGCTTTAAAAGAAGAGCCTAGCAATGAATCTTTAGATAAATATTGGCCTTCAATTAAAGAAATAATTGAAAATTTATTAACAACAATAAAATTAAAAAGAGTTGAATTAAAAAAGATTCAACAGGAAAATGTTTCTAAAACAACTGAACAAGATGCTTCTTTAAAGACTGAATTATATGAAAATGTGGATTTTAAGAGTGGATCATCATCATCAATGAATTCCTTAGATTTAGGCGTAAGTGGGTCACCTATACCGGATGAAAGTGTTTTAGATTATAATAAAATGCAAACAAAAGAGACTTTAGACAATGATGATATTAAAGAAAATAAAGAATCTATAGCTAATGATACAGTTTTAGAAGAAGTAAAAGATTCTATTGATATGAATGCTGATACAGAAACAACAGATGAACAAGGTGAATTATTATTAAAATCTTCTTCAAAATTTGAATTTGATACAGGTGCATTATCATCAGAAGATCAAATAAATACAAATAGTTCTTCTAAATCAAAACTTGATCCAGAATCTGAGTTGAAAAAAGAAAAGTTAAGTAAATTTCTAAGTATGTCTGGGTTTGAAGATGATTCTGAAGAAGAAGAATATTTTGACGAAAGTGATGATGATGATGATAATGTTTATAGTCAGTCCAAAGATGAAAATAGTTTGAACAATTATAAACCATCAAGTTCTAAGTTAGTTATTAATGAATTAAAAAAAGATAATAAGATTGAAAGACGTGCATCTAAGAGATATTCTGCATACCATATAACAAAACACAGTAGCAACCAAGACACATCTAACGAAGAAGTTTTAAAGCATAATAATAAAGAAGAAGAAGATCTGAAAAGTGATACAGATGCTCTACCAATATCTAAATTACCACCTACAATAACAACCACATTGAGTAGTGATATAGCTCATAAAAGAAACATCAGTGGAACTCAACAGATATCTCACAATAATGATAAACTCTCTACAATAATAAAGAATAAAATAACACAAAATAATAGCGCATTTGGTGTTAATACCAAAGAGAGTTTAAATAAAAGTCCTATTAAGCCAAAATCTGCAGATCATGAGGAATCAAGATTATTAAAAAGATCTTTATCAATAGATAGATCATTACCAAGCCCAGAATTGTATTTGAAACATAGTAGACAACCTAGTTTTATAACTTTATTTTTAAAATATGGTAATAAAACTTTAAGAACAGAAACTACATTCCCATTAAAAACTAGTCTTGATAGCTTATTTGCAGAAAAATTTAGCATTTTAAAAACTGAAATGGGTAAGTTTGCGTTAGTTGATCCAAAATATCCTGGAATTTTTTATAATGTGAAAAATGAGCCTGACGTGTTAGAAAGTATTACAGATGGTTTTGTTATAGAACTTGTAGACAATGATGCTTCAAAAACATTTGATAATGAAAACCTTGATGAAAAAGACAAGGTCATTGTTAAAAACTTAGAATTATCTATTGAAAATGAAAATTCACCTTCAAACAAAGTTTCAAACATAAATGAAGAAGAAATACTAAATAAAGTTTCAAAGTATATTGAAAGCTCACAAAATGTTATTTTAAACAAGCTTGAAACTTTACTATCTATGAAAAACAATGAGGAGTCAAGTGATGTCAAACCATTATCCATTAATTCAAGTGTTTCCGATGCTAAATTTAATGAAATTAAAGAAGAAAATTCAATACTAAAACGTGAAGTTGTTAAAATGGATAAGAACCATAAACTAGAAGTTGAGAAATTGGAAAAGAAATTAGCACAAGCTTTATCTCAAATAGATTTGATCAAAAAAGAACAATCACAAATAGCGGAGAAGAAGGACGATTCTAAGGAGATTTTGGATTTAAAATACATAACTAAAACTTCAACAACGATTTCTGCTGATGGTGATTCCATACTTAATAAAGTTGATGACATCCAAGATATAGTGGAGATATTAAGAAAGGATGTTGCGGTAAGAGGTGTAAAACCTAAGCAATCAAATTTGGATACTATAAAGAAAGAATTAGAAACTACACAATCTAGATTAAAAGTATTCTCATCATTTATTAAAGAAAACAAACCTGAATTGAAAAGCAAGTGGGAAGCACAATTAGTTGCAATTTGTGACCAACAACAAATGTTATCATTACAGGAAGATTTAATTCTAGATTTAGAATCTGATTTAGATAAATGTAAAGAAACTTTAGATTTAGTAATTTTATGTAGTGAAGAAAAAAGTAAAAAAGCGAAAAATGGTGAAAGTAGTAAAAAACAAGTGATTTTGCCCCTTATAAAACCTGGTGAGTTTAGCGGTGTTAGAAATCAGGTATTGCAAGATATAGAACTTTTAAAACCTGATCATGAGTCTAGAGTTCAAGCTATAGAAAAACATGAGAAATTTAATGAAATCAATAAATAATAAGTTGCAATAACATCTATATACAAAAATAATTTCACTTCAATTCATTTAACACTTTTATAAACTGTTTACAAGTATTCAAATGATCTTTTTTTCTCAATGCAGTCTTAAATGTATGAATTACAATATTTTCATAAATATCACAGATTTTTTCAAATCTATAATAATGCCTTTGTTTAAAATGATGGAATTGGTTCTGTTTATTTAAAGAATCTCCCAGCATGTTTATCAAATTATAAATAAATCTTTTAAAGTGTTTATCGTGAGTCTTTATACTGATGTTACTCTCAATAAATAATATAAACATTTCTGCAATATTAAAAACAATCGCAGATGTATATCTAGATATAGTCTCAATGCTGTTCAAATCTAAGCAGAATATTTTTTTATTTAACAATCTTAAACCATACATCATTAAAAGTTTATTAAAAAGTTCTTTATAAGAATTTAAATGAGAATAATTAATAACCTTTAAAGAATTTATATTTTTTTCTAAATTCAAAGTTTTAAGGTCAAATTCTAATCCTACAAAAGAAAACTTTTTAGAAATCTCAGATTCCAAAGAAAATTCCAACTTTTCCATGTTTATATCGACATTGTAAAATGATTTAAAATCATTTTTTAAAAGAGAATTTTTTATAGAGTTTATTCTTGAGTAATCCTTTGTTATAATTAAAAAATCATCCATATATCTAATAAACAATTCATCTTTATTATTATTGTTATTAAAAAATATATTTTGAAAATTCCTCACCAAATCATCATAGAAAATATTTACAAGAACAGAAGAAAAGTACATCCCTTGACATATCCCATTGCTTCTATGATAACAATTTTTTCCAATATTAATTATTGTATCGTTTAGTTCTTTATTTACAGCGTATAGCACATCCTCTACACTATATTTAGAAGTTTCATACGATTTTTGAACTATTGTGGAGGTATTGTTAATATAGTTGTCGTTATAAATTTGAGAATTATTGGTATGATTCTTTAGATGATTCAATTTTCGTTTTTTTAAGTGAATACTTACATCATTTAGAATATATGATTTTTTATTTAATTTCATTGTTGATAACCGTTTATTTGTTGTTTTTATACTTTGGTTTGTTGAAATATCGTTATTTGAAATAATATAATACTCATCATCCTTTATCTTATTAAAATATAAAGTTAAAACTTTTAATAAATTTTCTTTAGGAATAGAATCATAGGATAGTTTTATATCAAATTTTATAAAGTATAAGTTCTCATTTTTGCCAATATGCCTTTTAAATTTAGTAAAGTTTTCAAAAATATCATTTATATTGTTAATTTTCGGGAATTTATCATCAAAGATTACAGGAAACTTTTCATTTCTTAAATATGATAAAATTTTATTAATAGGAATAATATAATCTTGCTGAAAAAAGTAATGATTTTTACTATTAAAGGTTAGTTTGTAGTTAGGAACACATATAAATCTAAAGTTGTTAATAGTTTTTAAGTTTTTTAAAATTGGTTTAAACTTACAATGATAGTACCCATTGTTTTTATCATGGTGCTTTTTACTACCGTTACATTTAATTGTATCATTTGCTAAATAAGATTTAATATAATTGTTAATCAGTGGATTTAAAAATTGAAAAGCATCATCATGTCTATAGAATATTAATTGATTATCAGTGCTTATTCTTGTTACAAAAAAAAAGTTTTTAATTAATGAAGGAAGAAATTTAAAAAGAATCCAAAAGTACAACTTTTCCTGAAACTTCGTTACTGTCTTAACATTTTGCAATAAATTTTTAAAATCATAATATTGGTTAACATCTGTATAAATAATTTTCTTAACAAATATAAAGAAATTGACTTTATCTTTACTATGATTATATAAAAAATCATTAGGAATTAATTTTTGCACTATTATCTTAAAAAATTGAAATATGCTTTCTTTCTTCACAATTGAATTTAAACTAGATGGCAGCTGCTCAGACATTTTATGACTTGGGATAATTGAATTCAAAATATAAACAATTTTAATGTTTTGATAATTTTTTTGAATTACATCAACTTTAGCTTTATCCAAAGTTTCAAGGTCTAACCATGCTTTAGTTTTAGTTTTTAAAAGATCATTATCAGAATTTTGAAAAAACACATATTGGTCCGATTCACATTTTTTTGTATATTTAATAGAGTTTATTAAGACAGATGGTATAAATCTTTTAAAAGATTCATGATTAGTTAAGTTTTTATATTCCTTAGGTAACAAGATATCCCTTAACCCTGAGATTTGCATAAAGTTAGTAGAATCTTGAATATATTGAAAGATATTATAATTTGTTAATAAATCAATAAATGATTTAGATCCTAACAGATGATGTACATGAAGCCAGAAAAAATCATTTATAAATAATTTGACATTATTTGTTGCTAATAATAAAAAATGTATTTTTATATTTTTATTTATATTCTCTTCTTGAAGTTTCTGTAATTGTTTTATAACATGGTTAATAACATTAATATGATAGTCTAATGATAAATTAATTGATAAATCATTCCCTTTAATATATTTTTTCGCATTTGAAACAAATAAAAGTTCCGTTGGATATCCAATATCTATTTGATTGTATTTGATTAAAAACAAATTTTCATATCTATAAATTAACTCTTCATCTTCATTCACCAATGATATTTTATTTTTGTGATTAGTTAATAAATCATATAAAGAAATTAAGCTGTTCATTTAAATCATTATATTATATAATTAAAAACAAAAAAAAAAAAAGATGAAAGAACATAAATCTTGTTGATCAAGGTTCCGTATCTTACATTCCTTGATAACAATTGATTAATTAAAAAAAAAAATTGTTATTTTTACTTTTCAAAATTCATAATTAGTCTCGTGATAAATATTTCTTTTAATGAAATGTATTAAAAGTTATAATTAAAAAAAAAAAATCTTTTCTTTTTGTTGTAATAATTCTTTTCAAAAAAAAAGATTTCCTTTTTTGTAAGAGACGAACCACATGGTATAAAATTACTCTAAAAAAAGAAAAAAAAAACTTTCTAGAAACATTTAGAGTAAACTCTATTTTGATGAAACTTAATAAAAATTTTTTTTCTTTCAAAGTAACAACGAAAAATTTTTATTTTCCATTTTTCGTTGTCAGTATATAACATCGATGATACGAAATAAAAAATTTTCAAGTGAATTAGTTATTAAATTATAATAAAAATTTAAGCTATTTTTTAAATATAATTAATAGTATTGGATTAATAATATATTATTTATTAATTTTATTAAGAAAAGAAAGAAAAAGAAAATTGTGGAAACACCGTAGACCACTTAGTTTATTTTAAGTTAATACATATAATTATAATAAAAATGTCTTTCACTGATTTCTCCAAGATCGAAACTTTAAAGGAATTAAACACCTTCTTACAAGATAAGTCTTACGTTTCTGGGTATGTATAAAAATCACTTTTGTTGAATAATTATTGCAAAAAAAAAAAAAAAAAAGAGAATTTTTAAGGGGAAATTATGATTTTTTTTTTAGTGCTGTTGGTTACTTATTATAGTATCATGGTTGTTATTAATAATGATAATAATAATAATGGTTTATTGAAAATTAAGGATTGGAAATTTTTTTATTAATAAAAAAACAATTTTTCTTTTTTGTTGCTTTTACTACATCTTTTTCTTTTTTAAATATGATGAACATAATTCTTTGGTCCGTGTTTATGATGGGGAAGTAAGACCCCCCGGCATGACTGAAAACAAGAAATGGCAGGTGACACTGTCAAACTGAAATTTTAAATTTAAGAAAAGTAGTTAAATTATTAAAAAATTTATTAAGCTTAGCATATTATTATTATTGTTGTTGTTTTTAATTAACTATTGATACTTTTTTAACTTGTGTACTAATTATTTCATAATTTACTTTTTTTTTAAAAAAAAACTATGAACTTAATTTTTTTTGTTTTACTAACAATTATTTTTTATTATAAAATTATAAAATTTATTAAATAGTACTTCTGCTTCTCAAGCTGATGTTGCTGCTTTCAAGGCTTTCCAAACTGCTTACCCAGCTTTCTCCAGATGGTTTAACCACATTGCTTCTAAAGCTGAACAATTTGAAACTTTACCAGCCGGTGAAGCTCCAGTTGCTGAAGCTGAAGAAGAAGATGAAGATGATGTCGATTTATTCGGTTCTGATGACGATGAAGTTGATGAAGCTGCTGAACAATTAAAGGCTCAAAGATTAGCTGAATACAACGCCAGAAAGTCTGCTAAGCCACCAAAACCAGCTGCTAAGTCTATTGTTACTTTAGATGTTAAGCCATGGGATGATGAAACTGACTTAGAAGCCATGTTAGCTCACGTTAAGGGTATTGATATGGAAGGTTTAGTTTGGGGTGCTCACCAATGGATCCCAATTGGTTTCGGTATCAAGAAGTTACAAATGAACTGTGTTGTTGAAGATGACAAGGTTTCTTTAGATGACTTACAAGAACAAATCGAAGCTGCTGAAGATTACGTTCAATCCACTGATGTTGCTGCTATGCAAAAGTTATAATTTCCCCTACATTGAATAAACTTTTTATTTTAAATGAGAATATTAATATTATATATTATGAATTATAAGAAATATATATATATACCTAAAGAGGAATTAATGAAAAACTTTTTTTAAATTTTTAAAAAAAAAAATTTATGTATATATAATCTTATTTTTGATTCGCAATAACGCAATAAGTACAGTTTTTTACTCAATTACATAGTTGATTTTATTTTAAAAAGTCGTCAAAGTTATCAAAATCAAAGTTTAAATTCAAAGCATCCGTATTAATTCCACTTCCAACACTGTTTGGGTTATTGACTGTACCTGGATTTTCCATACTTTTTCCAACATTATTATTATGATTGTTATTAATCTCAAAGTTAGAATTATTTTGCTTTAAGATATCTTCAGGTGACATACTCTTTAACCCAGTCATACTTCCTGGCATGATATTAGTTAAACCATTACTATTCATTTGGTGGTTTAAATGAGATGGTGTATTATTACTACTACTTCCTGGCATTAATTGATGCTGTAGTAAAGCTTGATGCTGAGAATTAATAGTGTTTGTATTGTTTAAATATGGTGATATACTTTGTGGTGTTGATTTTCTTTTTCCTGCGGAACTTAGTGCAGTTGGTATATTGTATATCCCGTTACTACCAGGATTTACATTACTCATTCCAGTGCTTACTGATGTAACAGTTGTTGGAACAATATTAGATGGTGTATTGATGCTAGCCTTCTTAGTTTGTGCAGGTAATTTGTTATTTACTAAATTTGGTTGAGAAGTTACTTCATAATTAGGTGTTTTTAATTGTTGTGCTTTTGGCATTGATATTGATGATGATGGCAATGGTATAGCACTTAATGTTTGAGGAAATTGATTTGTCATGCTATAATCCTCCTCAACAATTCTATTTATTAAATTTTGTAATGGTGCCATGGATTGGTTCAAGGTATTTATATTTTTCAATACTGCCATTATTTCATACCTTAAACTTAAAAATTTAGTTTTCTTTTTCTCCTCACTATCATCATCGTTAAATTCAAACGTAGCTAATAATGATAGAAGTTTATTGTATTTATATCTTAATGGCTGGATTTTTTTTTGTATCTCTTCTATATACTTGTATAACTCAGACATATTCATAGACATAAAATCTAAATCTTCTGTCGAATCAGTTTGTTTTACATTTTCTTTTTCATTGAATGTTAATATATACTGTTTTAATTCAGTAATGTTTTGTGGTATTTGTTCAACTGTTATAGTCATAGTATTGATTGGTGATTATATTAATAAAACTTTTTTCACTTTAAAATAATTAATTATTGAACATTTCTTATATATATCTTATATTTAAAGTTCTTTTTAAATTGACAAGAAAAAAAAAAAAAAAAAAAAATTAATAAAAAAAACAAATGAATAAGTGTAATGATGTAAAACCCGATTATATATTGACTTAAAAAATTGTAAAGACTTTTATACGTTATCACATGTTATCATATCCCATCACATGTTATTTTATTATGTGTGCTTTCTATATCTTAATTATATACCATTTTACACGTGGTTACACATCGGATATAAAATCTATAATAATAACACTAATAATAACAATTTTTTTTTTTATAAACATTAATTTCACAACATGAACACGTAAACAAAAAATTCACATAAACTCTACTTTTTTATATAAAACATATATTCAATAAACAAACCATCTATAATATCTATACAGCAATAAATAGCAAAAACTTGAATTAGTTGTTTAATTATTATTAATCAAAAAAATAAAATAAACATACAAACACATCTATATAATGGCTGTGGAAACTGAAAAAACACCTATCACTAAGGAGGTTAATGAAGAAACCAAAGTGAAATTATCAAATAAATCAGACTCGAAACAAACTATATTAAAAAGTATAGCTTTATTCTTAAAACTAGCAATTTTTATATGCCTTATAGGTGCAGCAACAGCTTCAAGATTATTCTCTGTTATTAGATATGAATCGATAATTCATGAATTTGATCCTTGGTTTAACTATAGAGCTACTAGATATTTAGTAGACAATGGGTTCCTTAAGTTTTTAAACTGGTTTGATGACAAAACTTGGTATCCTTTAGGTAGAGTCACTGGTGGTACTTTATACCCAGGTCTTATGACATCTTCTGGTTTTGTATGGTATGTTTTAAATAAAATTTTGAAAATTCAAATTGATATAAGAAATGTTTGTGTTTTATTTGCTCCTGCTTTTTCAGGAATTACTGCAATTTTCACATATTTATTCACTAAAAATTGTTATAACGATAATGAAATTGCTGGTTTATTAAGTGCTGGTTTCATTGCTTTAGCTCCTGGTTACATTTCCAGATCTGTTGCAGGTTCTTATGATAACGAAGCTATTTCTATCACTTTATTAATGTCCACTTTTTATTTATGGATTAAAGCTATGAGAACAGGATCCATCGCTTGGGCTTGTTCAGCCGCTCTTTCATACTTTTACATGGTTTCTGCATGGGGTGGTTATGTTTTCATTACTAATTTAGTTCCATTACACGTTTTCATCCTTTTATTAATGGGTAGATACACATCTAAGATATACTCAGCTTATTCTGTTTGGTATTGTATTGGTACATTAGCTTCTATGCAAATTCCATTTGTTGGGTTTTTACCAATTAGATCTAATGACCATATGGCTGCATTAGGTGTCTTTGGATTATTACAATTCTTTATGTTTGGTGATTATATTAAATCTAAGGTATCTTCTAGCAACTTTAAGATTTTCTTAAAAACATCTGTTATTGCATTAATTTCTTTAGGTGTATTTGGTGTTTTCTCTTTGACTTACTTTGGTTTGATTGCACCATGGACAGGTAGATTCTATTCCTTATGGGACACTGATTATGCAAAGATTCATATTCCAATTATTGCTTCTGTTTCTGAACATCAACCTACAGCATGGCCATCATTCTTCTTTGATACTCAATTTTTAATTTGGTTATTCCCATGTGGTGTATTTTTATTATTTATGGAATTACAAGATGAACATATTTTTATTATCGCTTATTCTGTTTTATGTTCTTACTTTGCTGGTGTTATGGTTAGATTAATGTTAACTTTAACTCCAATCATTTGTGTCTGTGCTGGTATTGCTTTAAGTAACTTATTCGATTGCAATTTGAACATTTGGAAATCTGTTAAGGCTTTTAAGAATGGTCCTAATGATAGCAGAAACAAATTTATTGAATTATGTTCTATAATTGGTAAGACAGTTACTACATTAACTTTCTTAGGTTATTTAACATTATTTGTTCAACATTGTACTTGGGTAACTTCTAATGCTTATTCATCTCCATCTGTTGTTTTATTAAGTGGTAACACTAATGAAGATGGAAGCCCTGCATTTATTGATGATTTCAGAGAAGTCTATTCATGGTTAAGATATAATACAAAGGAAGATGCCAAGGTTGCTGCTTGGTGGGATTATGGTTATCAAATTGGTGGTATGGCTGATAGAACTACATTAGTTGATAACAACACTTGGAACAATACTCATATTGCTATTGTTGGTAAGGCCATGGCTTCTGAAGAATCCATTTCTTATGAAATCTTTAAAGAACATGATGTTGATTATGTTTTAGTTGTATTTGGTGGTTTATTAGGTTATTCAGGTGATGATATTAATAAATTCTTATGGATGGTCAGAATTTCTGAAGGTATTTGGCCAGATGAAATACACGAACCTGATTTCTTTACTTCTGATGGTCAATATAGAGTTGACTCTGTTGCTTCTGAAACTATGAAGAATTGTTTAATGTACAAGATGTCTTACCACGATTACCCTGGTTTATTCGGTGGTGCATCTCAATCAACTGATAGAGTAAGAGGTGCTACTATTGATGCTAGCCATGTTTATGACTTAAAATACTTTGATGAAGTATTCACAAGTGAAAATTGGTTAGTTAGAGTTTATAAATTAAAAGATTTAGATCTAGAAGGTAGAGATTTATCTGATGTTTATGAAACTGAACATAATAATGGTAAAAAGACTGCTATGAAAAAACCTAAATTAGAACCAAGAATTGAATAATATGTATAATAATGATATATAAATAAAATACAAAAACACAAAAAGTTATACATAAATCAATATATATATATATATATATATATATATATATATTTGTATTATTTTTTTTTTAGTAGGTTTAATTTCATAACATCTCTAGATTTTTTATGTGATTGTTCTATAAAATTTTGAACTATATCTCTATAAACTTTATTATCGTTATTAAAACTTTGGGTTATAATTTTTTCATTTATCAACTCAAATGTTAAATTTAATATTTCAGGGTCAGTAAGTATTGATAAATGTTCATTATCATTAATAACCATATCCATGTATAAAGTTTTAAGCTTGTTAAAACTCTCAATATTATCCGCCGGCGTGTTTTTTATATCAAGATTTTTAATAAATGATATAATCTTCTTTGAAAGGTTATTAACATGAATTAAAGTATTAGAATCAAGAACATCTTGATTTTCTTCATCTATATCATTTATGTGATCAATATTTAGAACTTGTATAAGATGATTATAAGTTGCTGAATGATGAAATAACTCATTTAAATATGTATCAAGTTCAACTTGACTATTAATGTCATTGATTTTATTTGTTTTATATTGAAATAATTGCTTATAAACGACTTTACATCTTTCTTTATCAATCATTGGAAGGTCAAACATATTACCTTCTTTCTTTATATCATCTATAGTTTTTGTTTCTGTTTGTATGCTTTTAATTTCTAAATCAAGATCTTCTATTACATCATTTATAGTTTTATCAACTTTTTTAATAGTTAAACTATCACTGATATGAAAATCAACAAAATCCCCAAATTCTGCATCATCTAAATGTTGCATTAGTGTTCAGTTGTGTATATTTATATATGAGAAAAAAAAAAGAGTGTTTCTTTAAGTGTAATAATCTATATATAGTTATTTGGTAATTTCTTGCATAGCTTACAACCCTGTTTAAATCACTTTTAAAATCATTATATAAACAAAATTTTAATTTAGTATTTTTGTATATAAATATATATTTTTAATGAAAAATATGTAATATTAGAACATGTGACATTTATAAAGTATATTTTTTGTAATAAAAATAGTAAGCGTACATTTCTTGTATATTTTAAAAAAAAAAAAAAACCACAAGTTATTAAAAGAAATAATAATAATTCCAAATCTGGACGTGATTTTTTTTTTTTTAATTTATAAATATTCTTATATCAAATATTTGTTTACTGTTTACTGTTTTTTTTTTTTTTTTTTTTGATTTATTTTTAAAAACGATAATTTTTTAACCGTAAATGTAGAATTAAAAAATGTCATTTTTAACAAATTACATTATAATAGATATTAATAATAATATAGAAAAAATTCTTATATTGGTATTTTAATAAACCCAAAAATAAACAATAATTTTAAATATAGCATTAGTATGAGTAGTAATAATCTTCGCAAACAACAGCGATGGAGTGTTATTAGTACCAGTACTAATACTAGTGCTGGCCATTCCAATAACAACACAAATATATTACGTGGTGTTAACAATACTAGTAGTAATTCAAATTTTAAGCGTTACTCAATGTCATCTTTAACACATACATCTGCTTCATCATTATCATTAGATAATCCAACACTAAACAGCGAAGACTTTTCTAATAATGGAAATACATCTAATGGCCATAAGAAAACACACAAAAAAACTGCTTCTGTTGAAGAATCTTTAGTAAATATTAATATCGAAAGATTCAGTACTAATAGCGTAACTTCAAATCCACCATATAATAATACTAGTAGTTCAGGTAGTGGGATGACTTTAAGTAGTTCAGATTTTATGATCACTAGTATTACTGAAGATTCCTCAAATCATTCACTAGGTCATAATAAATCACTTGATAAAACAAAAAAAAGATACTCAGGTTATTTAAATGACTATGTTAGTGATTCTACAAACAGTTATGCAAATCCTGCAACTATAAATCCAAATAGTAACTTTTATAAAAACCCATCAATGTCTCATTCTAGATCTATCTCATCTTTAAGCAGTATAATGGCATCTACTGCCACTGCCACTACAAATAATAAGCGTATACCTAATAGCACATCAAGTATGTCTTTACAAAGAGGGGGAGTCTCAAACAGTCAGAGTAATGCATCATTGAATTCATTTGTTTCAACAACATCTCAATCATCCAAATCTTCAAGATGGATGTTTTGGAAAAGAAAGTCTATGATAGGTTTATCTGATTACGCTTCGGAGACAGGTACCGATCTTAATACAAATTCAACATTGTCATTAAATCAGAGTAATACTAACAGTACTTCATATGGAATGAATAAACCGTACATCACAAATTCTAAAAACTTACCTGAAGAACATAACCATTCTATGAAAACAAAATCAAGTATTGATAGTATTAAATCTAAGATCAAAATGAAATTATTTTCAGAACCATCACCATCTATAGAAATTGATCACACAAACTTAGGTCAATTTAATAATGGTGCAGATTCACCACAATCAGGCATTTCTTCTTCTTCAGTTGGGGGAAATGGAACAGCTAGAGTACCAAAAAGATCATCATTTATATCGTTGAAAAGACCTTCAAAAAATAATTTAAGAAATAAATCATCTCAACAATCTTTATTAAGAAATAGAAACTCTAAAGAATCTTTGAATAATTCTAGTGTTACCGGAAACACAGGTATGAATCATATAACCAAAGTTGGAAGCATTCCTTTAGATAGTAGCAATAGCGGTACTGAGTATCAAGAAAATAACAACTATTGCAAACAAAGTATTGCAGATAGAGCTAGTAGTGTTTACAAAACGCAAATTATCCCAGGTCATGATGCATCTGACAATTTTAGAGATGAAAGATTTGATTTTGAAACGGATCTTGCTAACAATAATTATTTAAATCATGCAATGATTGAGAATTTCATTCAGTTATGTTATAAAGTAGACGATATTAGTAGATCATTCCAAAGAATTGAGAATAGAGATATTTATTATCAAAGAGATACAACTGTCGTTACTAAATCCTTAAATAAAAAGTCAGCCGATGGTATAAGTGCTTTTGATACTAAAATAATCAATAAATATATGGCTTTTGATACATTAGACAGTCATAAAATTGAGATGATATTAAAAGAGATTGATATTACTAAAAAAATGACATCTATTTTAAGAGACAGGATAATAGAACAAACGGGAAAAACAGATGTTACTTTAAAACAAATTTCTGATATTTATGGTATTAATCCAATTGTAAAAATGACATTAATATCTAATATATTTCCTGAGGACTATTCTAAAAAGAACTTTCATTTAATGATCAATAAGCTCTATGATATGAGCAGAGTTGATAGCTACTCATGCATATTGAAAATAGAGTACTTTGATTTGGGTATTCCATTATCAATATTTTTACAGAAATCACCAAAACCTTCATCAAGAGTAATCTCTAAAATTTTTATTAAGATATTACATTTGTTATCAAAACTAGAAAAGATTGGCTTTCAACATCAAGATCTGAATCTAGACAATATATTAATTAATTCAAGTTATAATGTGTTTATAATTGATTACAAAGTTTGTAAATTCCAAAATGAGATTAATACTAGGCTGGATCATCCTATTTTTTATAAAAGAGATTCTGCTCATTATGAAGTTTATTTGGAAATGAGAAAAGTTATACCTTACATTCAAAAAAATACAGACAATTTTGGATGGTGTCATATAATTTGGATCAAGTACATATTAAGTAAAATGTTGGAATCTATAAATAATAATAAAGACAAACATTATGACACATTAATGAATTGGTTAAAGTTTATCTTAAAACACCAGGCGGACCTGGAAAATTGTAGAGACTTGATTAGCTATCAAAAAAAAAAAAAATAATTAAAACAAAAACTTATATATACCATTATTAATCTATTAATCTATTAAATTTATTTTCTTTTTTTTTTTTGAGAAAATTTAATGAAATTCATTTATATAAAATTTTGTATGTATCATTAAAGATAATTAAACTAATCTAAATCGTGTTTTTCAAATTCTTCATTGACTTTAGGATATTCAATACTAGAGAAAACATTGCTATTAAATATATTGAAAAGTTCAGAAATCACAGATTCTAAACAATAAAATAAGATACCAATAGAAACACCAGTTGGTGGCTTGCTACTTGCTAAAGCGGAAGAATCATTTCTTATAAATGAAATACCTTTCTTAACGAAGATCAAAGGAAGACCAGTGATACCAACTGTACACATTTGTTCTAAAGTATCTGGTAAAACATTAGAAATAGTTTTAATTGATTCAAATTCCAATAATAAAGTCTTTCCATACCACATTTTTAAACCAATAAATGGGTATTTAATTAAGAAATTTTCATATTTAGATATTTGTGTTTTATTTTTTTTATCTAAATCATCTAATTGAGTTTTTAATGCCTTCTTTTGTTTTTCAATTTCATCTAATTTTCTGTTTAATTTAGTCCATTTAGCATATTGATCTTGTGCTGAAATAGCATCTTGTTCAGATTTAATAGTTCTATAATCTTCATTCAATTTAGCTGCTTTCTTTTGAATTTTACTATTACTGTTGACTAATTTAGTAAAGATAAATGTTATAATTCCAAACTTATTGTTTAGCTTTTGAAATATAAATAAGGTAATTAGTAATATTAGAATATGATTAGAGTCCATTTTTTTTTTTTAAAAAAAAGATATATATATATATATTCGTTTATTAAGGGTATATATTATTTGGTTTTTATAATAATTTATTAAGTATTTACCGTAATCATTAAAAATGATTAGATTTTAATAAAAAAGATTAAGATATTTAAAATAAATGTTTTTTTTTTTTTTTTTTTTTTTTTTTTTTTGAAAACAAATTCAATAAAAAATATTTTATTTTCATGTATTTTAATGCTTTCGAGAAAATTCTTCTACTGTGATATTCAAACATCAACATATATAGGTTTTTTAAAAATCACGTGTGTATTTAAACCATTGATTTTCGGATATACATTAATGCTAAAAAAATTTTTTTTTTTTTTGTTTTTTTAAAATATTTTAGATATAGGAGGAAATAAGAGTTTAAACTTGACGTTTAAACACTTTTTTATCAATATCATAATACAATTCTAAACAGAAGAAGTGATATTACTAAAAAAAGTTATTGTTAATAAAAGATTACTTTAAGATATAGTAAATACAACCATATTCACTTTATTGAGATATCAAATTATTGAGAATATCCAATAATACATTCTTTTAATAAAAAAAAAAAAAATGTCTAATGTTAATGATTCAGACCATTCTAAAATGGAGATAGAATCAAATCATAATGATAAAAAAGTAGAAGAAATTATAATATTGAGTTCTTCAGAATCAGATCAATCAATGATAGATTCTTCAGATGATGACGACTCGGATTTGTCTTCAGAATCTGAACAAATGGAAAAATCTGAAATAGATGAAGATTTCTTAAATATGTACATTCAACCTAATATGGGTGATGGATCCAAATCTTTTGTTAATATATTAGATAGCGGAGTTGATGTTAATAATATGGATTTTAAGCCTACTAAAAGTATGACAAAACAAATTAAGAAAACTAGATTTAAAAGATTTTTAGAAACAGATTGCTATACTTTAATCATGGAAAAACGTGAATTTAAATACTATTGTAAAGTTCCAAGAAATTATATTGCAGATGAATTCAACTTAACAGGTTTAGCACAACAAATTAAGCATTACTCTGTACTTTACAAACTTCTAACAGGTGCTATAAAATTCAAAGATCTAAGCATTAAACATATAATAGAGCTTTTATGCCATGAGAAATATGTTACAGAGGATCAAACAATTAAATTTTATTATTTAGAAATAATTTTACATAGAGTTTTTAAATTATATGGTGCAATTCATGCAAGATATTGTACAACAAAGGAAGGTTTAGACCAAATTGCAGAAAAATATGATAATAAAGTTTATGGCCCATGCCCAAGATATTATTGTTCTGAAGTTCAATTATTACCATGTGGGTTAGCTGATTTCCCAACTACTACAATTTGTAAACTTTACTGTCCTTCATGTTTAGATCTTTATGAAATTTCCCCAAATCTACACCCAGTATTAGATGGATCTTTCTTTGGAACTAGTTTTGTAGGTGTATTTTTAAATACATTTACTGAGTTAGATAAATATGTTGCAAAAAAGAAACAAGGAATTATAAATGAATCAATAAGACAAAAAACACACATTTTACAACAAAAGCCAGACACTTTCTTCCCATATGATGATATAATGGTTTCAAGACCTGGTTTAAAGCATACCTTACAAAATTTCCAATATGAACCTAGAATATTTGGATTTAGAATAAATCAAAATTCTTCAATTGGACCAAGAATGAAATGGTTAAGACACTGGCCTGTAACTGAAAAACAAAAAGAAATATTTGATCTTTGTGAAAAAGGAATCCCAGATTTAAGCTAACTGTAATGAATACATAAAATGAATTAAAATAACTTTATATATTATGATATACAAGAAAATTTATTATCCGATCCATTCATTTTTTTAAAAAAAACAAATCAATTTTTATATAATCATTCTTCTTCTAAAGTATCAATTCTAGAACCAGCATGTTTAACTATTCCATTTAAATATTTTAACTTTTGGAACTTCTCCATTGAACATTCAAATTCTTTGTTCACAAAATCATCTTCAATGCTTGTTTTTAGCTTTGCATATTCATTCAAAACATTGTCTTTAATATTTTCAACTTCATCCACAGTTTCAATCTCATCTATATGTTCCATTGTACTCATAACCTCTTCTAAAAATTCAAAATCGTTTATTTTATTCAACCTAGGATCCGAATCTAAATTTGTGATATCTAAGTTTAACTTATTTTCAGATAGTTCATTTAAATATAAAACATATCTTAGCATATCATCAGATAAGTTTTTATATAAATTGTTAATCTCCTCTGTCTTCAATTCATTTTCTCTATTAGCTAATAACAATGCCCTATTCTCTTTTCTAAGTGTATCTAATGAAATATCATAATTGTTATCATTTTTAATAGTTTTTGAGAATAAATTAGCATAACTTGTTATAAAACGATGTGTCAAAATTCTATTTTTAACTAAAAATCTGTTATATCTTAACATTATTTTATTCTTTATATATACGTGGATGTTTTATAATTTTCTTTATTATATAAAGTTTATCTTATAGAATAATTATTTTTGTTTTACATTATATGAAACTAAAAAAAAAAAAAAAAAAAATATTTTTTCAATCTTTCCCTTTTAATATGTATTGTGATTGTGATTATTAATTTAGAAAATATAAGTATGGCATATAATCTGTTAAGAAAAAAAAAAAAATAATAATCAATAATAACATAGTTGATTTTCTATAACTGGTTTAGAATTAAATTTATAATACATATATATATAAACATTCAACTTCTTTTTAATTTAATTTTTTGTTTAAAAACTACTCCAGTACCAATCTTCAGGTAAACCACCCCCATTTCCATCAATACCCGCAACTGTTGCATTCTTACCAGCTACACTTTCATCTTCTTCAACAGCCAGATTCCCACTACCTGAAAGTAACAGCCCTTCATATTTATCCATACAAGAATCACAGACTTTTGTTAGTCTACCAAGCCCAGTTGCACCAATGATAAAATGTGCTTGACTATTTAAATATAAGAAATGTCTTAAATGCCTAAAACAAAAGATTTCACCACAATGACGACAATGATGTCTTCTTTCAAACAAGTTAAATTTCGTAGAACAATCAAAACAAGACTCACGAGCTTCATCTGGAACCCAATGTTTCCGTGTTATGGGTTCCTGTTTTTGTGTTTTAAAAGAAGCGGTTGTAGTTAAAGTATGACGTGGTTCAGAGGTAGATAATTCACTATTGTTTTGTTGAAATATACTTTTAAACCTTGACCATGTTGAACTAGATGTTTTGTTTGTTTGTATAGATGCAGACTCTAAAAGAGATGAAGCAGATGTTAACGTTGTATTTGGATTTTCATTTATTGAAGACAAATAGCTATTTGAATTAGGTGTAGCATGTGATGGCGATAGTGCTCTTTTTAACAATACTTCATTGCTGATTTTAGTTTCATTAATATCCCTAAGAACTGCTGGTGTGTATAATGGTTTTTTAGGGTTATCTATCTGCTGTTGTTTCTTTTTTCTTGTGCTATTATTTATATTTTCTTCCAAAAATGATTTTTGCTTTTCAAATATATTATTTTCATTGACTTGTGGTAACTTTGAAGGTATTATTGAATGCTTTCTTGGAACGATTGACGAATCCATAATAATATTTTTCCCAAAGAATGATAAAGATGATATATCTTTTCCAAAATTAACATCACCATTAAATTCATCTTCTTCATTAATCTTTTCATTTGCCAATAAATCATCTACTGATGCTCTTTCATTTGTCTCTTCATGAATAGCATCATTTGTATTACTATTTCGTGTACTAAACCCAGTATATCTTCTTACTCTTGTAGGTGAATCAACAGATGAAGTTGTTGAAGTTTGAGAAACCATTGACTCTTTCCTGTGCTTTTTTTTCTGCTGTTGTAATAAATTCAACCTCTTTAGTGCATCTGTTGTTAATTTTCTATCATTTATAGAGTCAGTATCACTCGCATCATCTTCAATAACGTCACTACCATTACTAGATCTATTCTTTACATTATTATTAGTAGAAGTATTATTAAATCTGTTTGGCCTATGTGTAGTTAAAGTTCCTGATACCATTGAAGTAACAGAACCATTTTTCCATTCTATGAGATCGTTATTAATAACGTCATCAATAAGAGAATCTCTTCTTTCAAAATTAGTATTTTTATTGGAAGTTCTCTTATTAAGTTGGTACTCATTATCGTCATCATTTGATAAATGGTTTTTTTTATTATCTATATCGTCTAAATCACCTTCTCTAGAAATAAATGGAATCCTCTCACCAATAAGAACTTTATCAGTTTCATAGGATCCCCTTAGTCCAGCTAAGTTTGTAGAGCTGTTAGTAGCATAAAGATTTGTATTTGCACTCATAATAGAATGCTGTCTTTTATGCCCATTTGAAAGTGTGGTTGTTATATTATTGACATTATTATTTGATTGTAAATTTGGATTATTGTTCAGTTGAATATTACTTCTTACCTTTTTTAAAGTTGTCATCATAGCGGGACTTTGCACTTGTTGTGATGGATTATACATCATATCATAAATTGGTCCTATTGGACCATTATTTATATTTTGTTTTTCATTCCCTGGATTTAAAGAGTGGTCATCATGCGTTGTATGTCTAGATAAGACATTTCTAGAAGAGACATTACTTAAAACTGATTGAATAGAGTGAGTTCTAGGCTTAGAAGATATCTTTCTCTTTTCAAAAAGAATCTTTGAACTGCAGTCAGTAGATGCATTACTTCCATTTAAAGATTTTTTCTTTTGAGATTTATTAGTTGATGTACTGTATTTTCTATTATTATAAAAAGATTGAGAATATTTTTCATCTATAATATTATCCTCATCTTTTTGAATATCATCAAATAAATTCAAAGCTATTTTTTCATTATCACTCTTATCACTAGGCATATTTAAAATACTATTATTATCATCCGCATTTAAATTCAATGAATCATGTTGTTCTCGTGCTAATTCTTTCAAACTAGATGAACTATTACTTTTTAAAGTTTGGTCGTCTAAGATTTCTTTAACTATGTTTACAGTTTCTTCATTAACGAGGCCATCAGTGGGTATGTTTAAGTCTGGTTGTGATAATGTATTAGCATTTTTATAACTATTGTATATGATTTTATCACTATCATTACTCTCAACCTTATTATCTTCATGTGGTTGTATATTTTCATCATTATTACTAAATTTATCTTTTTCATAACTGTCATTCTCATCATCTGTATTTACAATTTCATGAGAAGTCTCACTTACAAGATAACTGGCCCTTTGATTATCATTATTATTAATAATTTGAATGTTATTTACATCAAACATTGCACCCAATGGTTGCTCATTACTTGTATGATAATCACTATTTATGCTTGTCACTGCTGAGGTATTATTCGTGTCTACAGATGTGTATGACATTACTTATTTTTAATATTATGTGTTGATATCAAGATTCTTACAATAGATTTTAAGTATAATATTGGTAGTACTATATGTTTATCTTAATTAATATATTTTTGGGTCATCTATTTATTTTAAATCAAAATTATTTACTGTATTTATTTTTACATTATTATTGAGTAAATCTTTTTAAAAAAATAAATGTCTTTACAAAATTCTCTTATCTTAGCTATTTTTTGTTACCAACAAAAAAAAAAAATAAAAAATAAAAAAGAAAATTTTTTTTTTTTATTAATTTTACATTTCTTGACAAAGCATTTTTTATTTTTATTTTTTTATTATTATACCAAAATAAAATCATCTATTAAATTTTGCCACTATAAAATCATCTATTATACTTCAGATTTACTTAAAAAGTTATATCCGAGATTTATTTGGAATATTTTGTATATGCTTTAAATTTACACTCAAAAAAAAAAAAAAAAAAAAGGAGAAGTTTTTTCTTTTTTTTTTAAGAACGTTTAATGGATTTTTTTTTTTTTAAATTTTCATAAAATAGATCTATAATTGTTATAATAAGACTTTTTTTTCTTTTTTGAAAAAGCTGTATTTCTAATCATATATACACTAAACACCAGCATATAACATATCCAATTAATTTTCAACTAGATTTTTGTAGAATAATTATAATACTACATATATATCAATAGTTAAATTAAACAAGATGGACGCTAATCAATATGAAGAAGATAATAATAACAACAAAGATATACTTATTGTTTCAAAACCTTTATATATAAAAGAGAATGCAAGCACTTGTGGATATTGTAAAGGAAATAAGAATAATTTAGGAAACTATTTTGCATTAAATTCTTTTGCTGAAAAACATGTTAAAACAGATGAAAACCATAAAGAGTTTTCTGATGTTGAAATTAATAATTGTACATTAGGATTACATGTAGAGTTAACATCTGTGGAAACATATGATAAATTTTGTAATTCAGGATTTAGAAGATCAGGTAGGTATCTTTATAAACCTGATCTTCTGAGAACATGTTGTAAACTTTATACTATAAGAACATCTATTGATCAATGTAAATTGTCTAAAGATTTAAAAACTACATTCAAAAGATTTAAAAAAATTACGAATACTAATGATTATTTACAAAAAAATACTAAAGAATTAAAAGATTTTGAAAATAGTATTATTGAAAACGATATTGAAATTGAAGATAGTAAAACTAATAATAATAATAATAATTTTGATTTATTAAAAGAAATGTATCTTATAGAAAAATATTCACCAGATTTTGAGACTAGGTTTGAGCCTTGTCATTTTTCTGAAGAAAAATTTAATCTTTTTAAAAAATATCAAACCATAGTCCATAATGATAAGGATGTGGATCCAAATATGTTTGAAAGATTTTTATGTTTAACACCATTTTCTTCAGATGTAGTTAATGGAAAACAAGAAGAGTGGGATTGCTTAAATAACTGGACAAAACATTACGAAAATAAATATACAAATAAGAAAACAAGCTTTAAAAATGTCCCGCGCCTGGGTCCTGC
Organism: Hanseniaspora singularis (nom. inval.); assembly: GCA_030565715.1. Lineage (NCBI taxonomy): Eukaryota > Fungi > Ascomycota > Saccharomycetes > Saccharomycodales > Saccharomycodaceae > Hanseniaspora > Hanseniaspora singularis (nom. inval.). The sequence continues at coordinate 86,345 of JAJMDG010000129.1, read as the reverse complement.
ACATGAGTGTTATTATTTTAAAGGAAACCTTATTGCTATTTCTGTTCTTGATTTTTTACCTTCTGGTATATCTTCTGTGTATTTTATATGGGATCCAGATTACCCTAAGTGGGCATTAGGTAAAGTTTCAGCGCTTAGAGAACTTGCATTAGTGAATCTATTAGACCTAGATTATTACTATATGGGATATTATATTGAAGATTGCCCAAAGATGAATTATAAAGAAAAATACGGTGGTGAATTATTAGATGTTTGTAACAATCAATATGTTCCATTATCCACCATAAGCAAGTATATAAAAAATGGAAAGTTTTTTGTTCTCAGTAATCCAGAAGAAAACACAACAACCTCTGATGATGATGAAAATAGTTTTGATGATGATGATGATTTTTATAGTAAAGTTGAATTGCCAATTAATGATAGACAATTTTATTCACTTTCAAAGCCTATGATTGACATTAGTGAACAATTGTATGGTACAGATACAAGCAATTCTATAACATATTCAAATATGATTATTGAAAAATTGTACAAATATAAAATCTTTTATCCTTCTAACTTTAATAATGATTACTTTATACAAAAAAAAACAAATACAAATAATGATGAAAATGATAGCGATGAAATTTATAATATGCCAGCTATAGTTCCTGGCTTATTGCCTCTCTGGCAAATTTCTCAAATGATTGAGAAAGATGATATAAAAAGATTAAATAACAAACTTATGATTTATGATACAGATATTAAAAGAATGCGTGTTGTACAAGATTTCATGTCTGAAAATGTAAACACTAAAAAGTGCATTGTAAATATTATTCGATTAATTGGTTTAGAAATGACTGCAAAAGCATTGATTGTTTTATAAAACACACATTTAATGTTGTTTCTTTCCTTTTCTTTTAATCATACAGGTTTTGTTAATAAATAAAAAACAATTATGACAATTTATATAGATATATATCTTTTTTTTTGTATCAAATAACTTTAATTCTGGTAAATCTATATAATGAATTTATATGCTCAACTTTAACACGTGCCTGATGCACTCATTCATTTACTCTTTGTTTTTTTTTTAAATGTTAATTTAAACTCCATAGAGCTTTAATAGAATGTAATAATATATATAAAAAATTTTTAATTTTTTTTGATTTGAAGTATGAATTTTTAATCTATTAACTATATAATATATAAATATTTTTTTAAAAAATCAAAATAAAAACCAAGTAATATAACCTCTAATAAATAGAATAAATACCTCTTTCTATTTTTTTTTTTTTTT
>JAJMDG010000129.1:59056-75948 GCA_030565715.1 Hanseniaspora singularis (nom. inval.) | reverse complement strand
TACTAGCACTATATCTTTAAATTACACTGAGGAACTTGATAAGATTAAAGATATTGCAAATACTTATTTATTACAACAAGCACAACCAATTATAATACCAACATTTTCTAAATGGTTTAACATAGATGTCATACACGAAATTGAAGTTAATTATTTTAAGGATTTCTTTCAAAATGGTAATGACAATAGTTACAAAAATGCTAGAACTTATAAAGAATCTAGAGACTTCATGGTTAATACCTATAGGTTACATCCATTAGAATATCTTACTATTACAGCTGTGAGAAGAAATTTAAATCTTGATATACAATCTATAATTAAAATACATCAATTTTTGGAAAAATGGGGGATCATAAATTATCAAATTGATTCTAGAACAAGACCATCTATTGTTGCACCAGGTTACACAGGTCATTTTAATATTGTTTTAGATACACCAAGAGGATTGAAAATGTTTGTTCCAGAAGGAATTGAAGTTGAAGATGAAACTATTGATGAAGAAACTGGTGAGTTTAAAAAAGAACTAAGATCTGAATATAAGTTATGTTTAAAGGAAAATAAATACAACAAAAGTGAGGACTATTTATTAAATGCTCTAAATAAAAAAGATAATATCAGTAAAATTAAGCATGTATGTCAAACTTGTGGTATTGATTGTGTTGATATTGTTTACCATAATTTAAGAGATAAGTCTAATAACATCTGTGTTTCTTGTTTTAAAGAAGCTAAGTTTTTAACAATATACTCCTCATCAGACTTTTTAAGATTGAGATTAAATGAAAATGAAATTGATGAGAAGGAAGATTGGAGTAGTACAGATCTTTTTAAGCTATTAGAAGCTATTGAGATGTTTGAAAATGATTGGTCTAAAATCAGTGAATATACAAATAAAACTAAAGAACAATGTGTAATGAAATTTTTAACTTTACCTATTGAAGATGAACATTATTCTAAGGTTGTGCCTGAAGAAAATAAAGCGTCTGGTTCTAAGGAATATGATTTTGAAGACTTTTTACAAAAAGTACTAACAAGTTTAAATGATGAAGATAAAAATAGAATTACAGAGAATAGTAACTTATTATCGCAAAAGTATATTAATGAAACAAATGTAATTATTCAAGAACTGACAAAAAATAAAATAGAGGCTATAAATTTAAAATTACAAAAGATTGATGTTTTAGAAAATAAGTATATAACCGTGGTTAGTGAATATGAAGACAGAATGAATAAATTAAAATTAGCAGAATTAAAATTTGAACAAAAATTAAAAAAAGTTAATGAAAAATTAAAAGAAAATGGATTAACACAAGAAATAACTTTAAACGATGATGATGATGTTGAAGAAGACACTGGTTTAAATGAAAAGGTTATAGATGTACAAAAGGTTGAAAATGTTGATATAGATATGGATATTACTGAAGATAAACCAACCAATGATGATATAAATAATAGTTTGAATGAAAAAGAAAATTATGAATATAAGATATGGGCTATATAAATAAAGTAAATATTATTCTTTTATGTTTAATTGTATGTAATTGGAATATTTTAATATCACATAAATCCGAGTAACAAACATTTTATTTTAACTTTAATAAGAAAAAAAAAATTTAAAAAAAAAAAAAGTTTCATATGGAATTATTTATTCTATAAAAATTACATAAACAAATACATTATATAATACCTTAGACCAAACCAATATTAACAATGTTCAGAGCAAGTACAACTTTAAACTTTAAGCAAACTGCTTATAAAGAAGCAGGACATGCTAAATGGCAAAATATTATGCATAGAAAGTCGGCACAAGACAAACTTAAATCTGCAAACATTAGTAAATTCAGAAATTTAATTAGTATCGCTATCAAAGAAAATAACAATGTAACAGATACCAGTATAAATTTAGATTTAAAAAATGCTATAGATAGAGCAATGTCAGCAAACGTTCCAAAAAAAACAATTCAAGGTTTACTTGATAAATATAACTCAAAAGATTCTGAAAACACAATGAAACAATATGTTTACCCTGTTGTTGGTAAAAATGGTATTACTTTAATTTTTGATTGTTATTCTGAATCACCTAAGCATTGTATGACTGAAATTAAATCATGTGTTAAAGGTGTTGAAGGTGTCATTTCTCAACAAGGATTACACTTTTTTGAAAAAAGAGGTGAAATTATATTAGACTTTGAAAAAGAAGATATTAAAGAATTTGATGAAGCTAAGAGTGAGGAATTTTTAGATAATCTAACTTTAAAACTTTTAGATCATGAATTAGAATTTGAAGAATTAGAATTTCAACCTTTAGACAATTCAGACAATATAGGTGTAAAGGTTATTACTAGTTCAGATGATGTTAAAAAAATTGGTAATTTACTAACTTCTTTACAAACTGAATTAGAATGTAAAGTGATACAATATGAATCAACCTTTAAACCACAGGATGTTTTAGAAATTTCTGAAACTGAAAACGAAGCATTTGTTAAAGCTATTAAAAGATGTATGAAAGAAAGTGAAAGTATGGCTGATTTAACTGAAGTTTATACAAACTTTAGAATCATTAGTGATGATTCATAAAAACATCAATATTAATTTGTAAATAATATATAGATATAAAGAATTTATATCTCTTTTTTTTTCTTTTTTTATTGTTTTCTTCTTTTTTTTTTTTTTTAAAACTTAAATATATTAGGATAAATATTGAATATATAAAGATTAAATGTTAGAATTATAATGTATTAACTTGTTTAATGAATATTTCTAATCATTGATTTTATTCTAGTCTACTAGAATGATTCTTTGTTTATTTAAATTTTTTTATTATTTTTGTTTGTTTATTTTTAATATAATCACATTGTTTCTAAACATCTAAATATCTTTACTTGGATTGAGTTAATTGAGCAGAAGTGTGTTCGTGGTTTAAATCTAAAACTTCAGTTTCTGGAGCTAAATCAACAACTTCAGCAATTCTAGATTGGTTAGGGTTCTTTAAAATTCTTAAACCTTCATCATATCTTAACTTCTTGTATGTAAAGTAGGATAAAGAACAAATAGCAACACCACAAGCAGCAAATAATGGAGCTAATTCAGTTGGGATTTTGTTACCAGAAGAAGCCTTCTTGGTTTCTTGTTGTAATAGTCTTAAAGATTGTCTGAACATTTTTTAAAATTACTAAAGTTATATATTTATATGGTTGTATACAAAAGTGTAACTGGTTTTTTGTTTAAAAAGTTTATATAATTATTTAAAAACTATAACCTTCAATAATGATTTCCTTGAAAAACTTATTATTAAATGAGAATGTAAACTACAAGTAATAATAATAATAAAAAAAGGAAAGAAAAAAAAAAAAAAAAAAAATATATTATAAAAAAAAAAAAAAAAAAAAAAAAAAAAAAACAAAATTCTCAAAAAAAAAAAAAAAAAAAAATTAATAATAATAGTATTAATAAATTACTTTATTTGTTTAAAAACGATAAATATATTAGTACGGAAAATAAAATTATTTAAAAAAAAAATTTTTAAGAATAAATCACGTGTTTTGGTGGTGTAATTTGATTGGTTGAGATCACTGATAAAAATAAACCAAATCACAATATAAATTTATCAGTATTATCTTTTCTTTTTATTAATACTTTTTTTTTTTTTAATTAAGTTACAAAAGTTTATAATAATTTAACAACTTGCTCATAAACCCACCATTGTATTGCAGTAGCAGGGATAACTTTCATTAAGTTGGGTGATAATCCTTTATACAAACCTAAAAATGACTCTCTTTGGTAAATTTTAACTAAAGCATCAGTTACTGATTTATAATCATATTTAGTTTTATGACCAGGCATATTGATAATTTGGAAACGTCTTCTTAAAAGATCAAATGGATATATCATAATTTGAGCCAAAGAACCAGCAGTAGCACCAAAACATAATTTATGAATGTTAGTAAAGCTATCAAAACCATATGCATCTATATAGTGAAACTTCATAGCTTCGTAAATATTAAAGTTTAGCATTACAAAAGGAACTACACCTGCAAGTGTAGGCCACATTCCTCTATAAAACCCTTTTAACCCACCTTCATCTCTATATATTTCTTTCATGATTACAGTTGCTGATTTTGGTTTTTGCCCAGATATAGTTTGAATAGTTAATCTTGATTTTAATAAATCCATAGGATATGTTGCTAAAACACATGAAACACCTGAAAAAAATCCACCAACCATTCTATCTGTATTTTCAATTTCCTGTTTATTACCATCTAATATATAGTTTTTATATTCTTGGAAGACAAAATATTGAATGGACATGTAAGGAAAAACTCTAAGACAGTTCATTCCATTTCCTTGAAATAGACCTTTAAAGCCTTCATTTTTATAAAAATTCTTAATCAATTTAAAGGTAGATGTAGAGTTTTTGTTTGTATCAATTTGTAAAATTATTTTTGCTCTTTCCATTGGAGAAGAACAAGTTCTTGATGTAACCCCTGCAACTCCACCAGCGAGTAATGATTTCCATAAGGGGATTTGTACAGTGTCTTTAGAAGAACCACTCATTTTTCAAAAAGTTTGTATATCTAAATTCAAGTTAAAGTCGGTTTGACATAATATTGTTTAATTTTTTAAAATTATTGTAAATCGAGATTTTTTTTTTTTTTCTCAATGAGTTCTATTTTTCTTTTTTTTAATTTATCTAAAATGTAAAGAATCTATAATTTTTTTTTTTTTTTAATATATATAAATATACTAATAATGAAATTCTAATATATTGAACATATTATCTTTGTTAGAGTTATATTAAATTTATCATCTTCTAAAACTTCATTTGAAATTTTCTTGTTCTTTATATCAATGTTTAAATCATCATTTAAAGCAGGCAAAGCGTTTTCGGAGTTTCTTTTTTGTCTTTTATATTCCATAGAACTTCTTAAACATAAAATTTTAATCACAATAAAACAAACTAACGCTAATACTAGCATCATGCTACAATAAATGTTGAAATAATCAAAATTAGATTTTTTTGCATCACCAATAATAATACCAGAAATTGGAATTCCTGCTAAAAATCCTACACCAACAACAAAATAAATGGTTCCATATTTCTTACCAAAATCATAATAATCAGAAACAAGTGAGCATACAGAAGGGCATAAAGACATAAGTCCACCATAATTAAATCCCCATAAAGTACTAAATAAATACATTAAACGTGGCACCTTTGGAGATAACCAATACCACACAACTAAATTCAAAAACAATAAACTTGAACACACTATTATCATACTATTAACTTTACCAATTTTGTTAGCAAATAAAATCCCAATACAACAACCACCGCATAAAGTTCCAACATTCAATACAGTTATAATATTAAAACTATCAGCATCGGAAAAATTCAAAATATTAGAACAATATGTTACAATATAAACTAATAGCACAGCAGTACTAACTTCTGCAGAAGTTATACCAACTGCAACAAGAATAAACTTTAAATCTGTGAAAAGACTTTTATAATCAAAGGATTCTTTGAAATAAACATTTAAAAAAGTCTCATCATTTTGTAAAGTTCTTCTTAACTCCTTTCTATCATTACATAAAATTAAACATAAAAAGAGTAATAATAAAAAGATACCACAAACAATAAAGCTTGTGTTTCTATATCCAAGATTTTGAAAACCTTTTTGCATTATAAGAGGAAATACTATACCTACTATATTTCCACCAGCTATAGCTACACTATTTGCAAAGTTTCTTCTTTCATAAAAGTTATCACTAATACAACCTAAAATCGGAGGAATAATTATTCCACCTCCTAACCCTATCAATATAAAAACGCAAATAATCTGCCAATATGTATTTACAAAAGGTAAAAGAACATACCCAGGTATCAAAAGAGCAGATAATAGTTTATTAAAGCCGTAAAAGTCAAAGTACAACCCAGTTAAAAAATTACCAGATACTATAAAAAAGTAATATAATGAAAAAATCCATGAAATTTGAAAACTAGTATATTCTTTCAATTGATTTTTTGCATAATACTCTTGATAAGTACCAGCAATAAAAAATAACCCCCAAGAAGATGCAATTCCAAAAAAGGAACCAGCTAAAACTTTCCAGTTATTTTCAGGATATGTAACAATCAAATCATCTTCTGTTTCCTCTAAGACATTATAATCTGTGTTTATTCTATTTTCATCATTGAAAATGTTATCTTCTGATCCATTTCTTATCTGTTCTTGCGTTTGTAAATAAGAAGAAAATACAGCTTCATCAACATAGCTTTGTACTGGGCTTATAACATTTGCAATGTTTTCTTTAATATGATGTTCAGTAGAATCATTGTATATATTTCCAGAAGATTTCCCTGTGGAACTATGAAACTCAGTCATCTAAATATGGAATCTAGCTTTTACTAAATCTGAATGGCTGAACTATAAAGAATTAAGTCCGTTATCTATGATATTTTTGAATGGTTTACTACACTTTAAACACTTTGAATCAATAATAAATGCATTAATAAACTCATCTAATTTATAAAATAAAAAAGAAGAGAAGAGAAGAAGAAGAAGAAGAAGAAGAAGAAAAAAAAAAAAAAGAAATTTATGATAAACTCTATCTTAAATAATCTTTGAGTTTAATATAGTTGTCGCTTAAAATATAAAATAAGCGATGCTTAAATTAGGTGACCCCACGCGCAGAAAAGAAAAACGTATATCCAATAATTAAAAACGTATGTATTCCATAATGGACCATTATAGAATTTATACACAAAAAATCAAAAGATAATAATAAAAATAATAAAAAAAAATAATAATTTAGGTGGAGATCTTTAAATTATTTGAAATATATAATTACTCAATGGACTTAGCTTTAAATCCTAGATAGGAGACTAAACTAACTACTATTAATTCTTTAATAGAAGTTGGAGCTTTAGTTTCAGGTAAAATTTTATTGAAAATTAAAAACATAGTGAAACCGACTTGGAAAGTAAGTAAAAATGCATCAAAATTAAATGAATCATTTTCTAAAATTAAAGTGTTCAAATAATGATAAAATGTTTCAACAATCCAAAATTTAGACTTTACCTTGACATTATCTAACTGAATAGAAACAGAATTTTTATAGCAATCATTAATATCAAATATGTCAATTAGATAATTTTTCAAATTGTTAGTGGCATATTCTTGAGTAGTCTTACTTAAAATAGGTAGTTGCTTAGCGGCTAAATATTTAATCAAAATACCAGTAACTACACCAAGATTGCTTATAATCAATTGAGCAGAAAATTGGCATGGTGATGTTTTATTTAACATGTAAATACTATCTGCAAACACATGGGATGAATATTGAATTGCCCAAACAATAATGAAAATTTTTAAATTATTAAAGTTTTTCTTAGCAAATAAGTTGTAAAGAGAGATACCAGAGTTGATGTTTAAAATGAAATCATTAACAATATTCAAAATTACAAACTTCATATTGTATAAAGAAGTTAATTGTTTGTCAACATCATCTTCAATTTCAAAATCATCAATTTCAAATTCAGAATCTTCATCAGACTCTTCAAAATCTGGTTCATAATCATCATCATTTTCACTATCACTGTATTCTTCGTTCAAAGCTTTAGAACCATCATCGTATATTGTTGAACTATAACTTCTTAGAATATGACCAGAAGAATCAATATCTAGCTCTATATCAACGGATTTGATATCATCTTTATTAGTCATTTTAGAATTTAAATTATCTAAGAAATGAACTAAATCATGTTGATCATTATGACCATGTGAATGGCCATGTGAATGTTCAGAATCTATTTTGAAAACTTTAATTAATGTAATATTAATGAATCTATCTAATAAATAAATAAAGATGTAAGAAAACATAATATTTTTGCTTATACCAGAAACATTTTGTAAAACTAATTCAGCATCAGATTCTTTCTTTTCAAAAAAGAAAAATAATGAAGATAAAGAATAATTTTTAATATCCTTACTCTTACTTGTTAAACCAATGGAGTAAACAAAAACGTTATAGAATAATTCTAAAAACAATTCTTTTAAAAATCCTGCTAAAATAAAAAAATTAAACAAATTCTCAAAATCAAAATTATTTATAACATATTTTTTAAACCAAACCATAATTACTCCAACAAAATTTAAAGTATTTGAACCAATTGTAGGATCATCAGCTTCAAATTCTCTTAAGTACCCATACTTGTTTAAAAATTTGTTATAATTTCTTTTAAAGGATTGAACAATTTTACTAGAAAGTCTTTTACTAGATATAAAATAAAAAATAAAGGCTAATGAAAGACAAATAGAATAATTATAAAAAATTGCACTTAAAACGTAATGCTCATCAATGGTCTTGTACACTTGCGATGATATAGAACTTTCATCTATATTTTTAAAAAATAAATGTACTTGCTTAAAAAAGGATGAAGACTGTGTTGTTGATTTATGATTAATGTGTAATTTTTCAATTAAGTTATGCGCACTACTTTCATGATCATGGAAAGCACCATGACCTGAAGTAAGAGAACTTAGTATAATAGTAGTTAATATTGTTAGAAACTTGTTACTAAACATTTCTTATCAAAAAGTTTTAATGTAGGTTACCTTAGTGTGTATTTATATATATATATGTTAATAATGTATGTATTTTTAAAAGAATAAAAATTAATTAAATTAATCATCTCGATTTTTTAAAAATAAATAATTAAAGGGTAAATGAATATTTTTTAAAAAAATTTATTTTTCAAGGGAATGTCGGACTTTAAGTTTTATTTTTAAATATTATGAATGCCATCATTATCATTACATATCACATGTCAAACTGATTCTTTAATGACATTAATTGAATAATTTTTTTAAAAAAAGACTACATAATGTTAATATAATTTTTTTAAAATTCAATTCTTAATCTTGTCTTGTCTTTTTTTTTTTTGTAAAAAACTCTTATTAATTAATTAAATCCATAAGGTTCTTATTTCCATATGATATTATTTTGTTGTAACAAGACGTTTTTTGTCTTTTAAAATATTTATAAAATCATATATTGTTTTTTTTTTTTCATATTCGGTATTAAGAAGCAAAAAAATTTGCCTGCATTTAGGCTTTAAAGTATGAATTGAAAAAAAAAAAAAAAAAAAAAAAGATATAAATTATTTTATAAAAGATGTGGAGTGAAGAAAAAAAAAAAAAAAAGAAATATTTTTAATCATTATTTTATATAAAATAAATCAGGTTTTTATTTTATTCATTTAAAGGCATATATATATATATAATGTTGTGTTCTAAAATATATGAGAAGATGATATTGTAAAACCTAATAGATACATATATAAGAAACAATAATTTAAATAAAATTACTATAATCATCAGATATATCCTGCATAACTTACATTTATCAAATATCTTAACTTTTTTAAAAAAGAAAATTTAAATGGAAAACGATAATAAAACTAAAGAAATACAAACCAAAGATACAAATTCAGTAATATCATTAACAAATCTAATGAACCCAGTAAAATCTGATAACACTGCAGTTAAACACGCATCGGAGCAGGATATAAAGGTTAAGGATTCATTAAATGAAAATGAAAAAAAGAAAAAGACAAGAAATAGAATTATTCTCTCCTGTTTTAAATGTAGATCATTGAGACAGAAGTGTGATAGAATTAAACCTACATGTGGAAGGTGCATATCATCCAACTATGGTCAATGTGAGTATATGGAAAATTTTGATCCAACTATAACATACAAAGAGCATTTAGATAGATTAGGTTTAAAAGATAGTAGGGTTGGAACAAAACAATTAAATTATGATATATCACCTTTAAAAAATCATGATTCTGAATCTGTTAAAGTAGAAAGTGATGAAAGTGTTAATGAAGAAGTAAAAGATAATATTGAAACATTATCATTCGATAAGTCAACAAACTGTAAACCTAAAGTTCTTAAACGTTTAAGATTTGACTTACCTAAGGAAGAATTATTAGAAGATGATAGAAAAACTATTAAAAAAAGTAAATTAAACTCAAACATATCAACATCATTACAAAAAGTATTATCAATGAAATTAAAACAAGATGTTTTAGATGTGGAAAAATATAAAGATATGATTGAAACAGATATACAAGATGAAAATCATGTTTTTAAAATAAATAGTATAATATTGAAATCAGCTTTAGAATTGCAAAATAAGAATAGAAATCAAACATCTACATCGTCATTTATTTCAATATTAGATTCGAATATAAATAATCAGCCGTTAGATTTAGCATCTACTAATTTTACTAACAGTCAGCCTGATAAAAAAGATCACCACATAAATCATTCTTTCTTTCAATTACTCTTCAACTCAAAAGCTTTTGTTAGAAATAGAATATTCTCTAAATACGTTGAAAATGATGAAAATAATAAGATAAAATGGAAATTTGATCTAAGCACTGAGGTTTCTATAACTGTTGATGAGATTATAGCAAGAATTTTTCCTAGTGATGTTATTAAAATCTGGAGAATTATTGGTATGGATTTTGTTAAGAATATTGATTTTTCTAAATACAAAAGAATTCATTTATTATTAGGATCTAATAAAAACTTTTTGCAGAGTTGGAAAAGCAATAATGAAAACGTTCTTGAGCAATTATTAGAAGCAATTCCTAGAAAGTATAAAGATTTTGAGAGTATTATAAATTTATTCTTTAATACTAGTCTCCATAGAAACTTTACTTTTTTAAATGAGACTAAAATTAAAGAAAAACTCCAAGAAATCTTTCAAACAGATGATGAAGGCTTTATAAAAGAAATAAATATTGTAGAATATCAAGATCAATTTTATTTAGGAATTATTATGTTAATTTACACAATGGTAATAGATCCTGAAGAGTACTATAATCCAATTTTCACTAAGGTTATTCAAATTGTGACAGATTTTAGTATGGGAAGGTATAAATTTTCTTGTTTAAGGCTCCAGTTTGTACTCTTATTGTTTTTTAAAAATGAATTACATTACAATCAAACACATTCAATGACTGTTAAAATTATTGATGATTTAATAAGCTGGGCATATAAAATAGATCTTCCTAAATTAGTTAAAGATGCATCATTAAATGATGATGAAAAACAAATTTTAGAAAATATTTGGTACTGGGTTTTGTATATTGAAATAATTGCGTTTTTACAACTGGGATTTACTACAAGATTTAAACATAATAGTTTTGACGAAAATTCTTTATTAACAAATGAACGTGGTAGAATTCCATTACTCAGAAATTTTATATTTATAATGAGAAAGATATTAACAGCTTTAGAAAATCCCTTTGAAGATCCAGATGTTGAATGTATTTTTGAAAAGATTGATGGATTTTGTACAAATCATTTAGCACCATTGAATTATTATATGGATTTAAAAAAATCAAATGATGTTGATCCATTTGACTTTTTAATTATTGGGTTATTTATGAACGTTAAAATTTCATTATTAAGTTACCAATTGTTATTAGCAGATCAAGAGTCTTTAAGATCGGATATTAAAGACAAACTATTAGGTTATTGCATGGCAGGTAGAATGATCACATTTACACAATCCCACTATATCAAGAAGAGAGCAAGATTGCATATAAAAACTCATAAAAATATTGACCTCAGTGTTTATTTAAAAGATGTGAAAAAGAATGAGGAAAAACTGGATGATAATAAAGAAAAACCTATCTGGCAGCCTGCATTCATATGTCCAACTTTTGGTATTTTCGGTTCTGGTGATCTTTATGATAAATCTGTTACTATAATGGAAACACTCGCTATTAATGAGTTAAAGCCATTCTTTGGTGAAGGTAATAATAACTTAAAAGAACAAAGTTTATGTACAAGCGTTGAAAAATGTGATATTATTGATCAATTATCACAACAATTAGTCGATTATTCGGTATTTAATGGAGATAAGCCAACTTTAAGATATTCACCATATGATATATTAGCCTTGGATTACATATGGGTAGTTAAATGTCAAAAAGAATTTAACTATGTACCAATTAGAATTAGTTATCCAATGTTATTTTGTTTAGTATTTATAAACAAAATTAATTCTATTATGGAAAAATTCTATCACAAAGAAGTTCAATTCAACAGTTTTGATGACTTTAATAATTTATTGGAAAACACTGAAACTTCAATTGTGTCCGCTTTATCATTAAATGCAGATGTATCTGATAATGATAGTAAGAATATTTTAAATAATAATGAGGTTTCAAGTGACTTAAAATTTGTTACAACACCAAAAGTAGATAATAGTCTTCCTAACTATGAAAATAATAATGCTGATTTAAATCAAATTTTAAATGAAATAGGATTTTCTGATTTATCTGATTTGTCAAAATTATTTAATTTATAAATGTTAAGAGCATGTAGATATTATGCATTTATTTATATACATATATATAGATTTTTTTTTTTTTTTGTTAGCTTAAGCACCATGTGTAACTTCAACTTCAAATTACCTTTTTTTTTTCTTTTTCTTTTTTTCTTTTTCTTTTTTTCTTTTTTTAAGTAATGCCCTCAATGTATATATAAATTAAACTATTTTTTTTTTTTCATTTTAACAAGATACGATTAATAAAAACCCAGGGTTCCTTAAACATATACGTTTGGTTTAAAAATAAGCTTTATACTGAAATAGTAATGAAACGTTTTTTTATAGATGAATGAAAATAATAAGAAAGATGTCAATGATGAATATAATAACTCATCAGAACCTACTAACCCAGGTAAAAAGATAAGAACTAGAAATAGAATTATAAAAACATGTATGAAGTGTCGAATTCTGAAACATAAATGTGATAGGAAAAAACCATCATGTACTAGGTGTTTAGAATATGGGGAAAATTCATGTATATATATGGATGAATGTGACCCAAAGATATCATTCAACGAATACTTAAAAAAGATTAATAAGAAAAATCTTATGAACTATCATAATGAAAAAACATTTGACTTAGAAAAGAAAACAATAAGTAATATTAAAAACTATAATTCATCTGATTTTTTTAATTTGGAAACTGAACCTTCTAATAACCATTTAAAAGAGTTACCAACAGTTGTGACTAAAACGCAAGTAAAAATAGATGAAACCTCTGGTTTTAATCAATATGGAGGTTTAAAAATGTCTTATGATGATATTGTTGCTGAGAAAGAGATGGGAACTAATTTATCACTTATTCAAAACCATGAAAAATCACATTCTTTTTTTCAATCACTCTTTGCATCTGATATGACGATTAGGAATAGACTTTTTATTAAATATGAAGATAATGAGCGTGGATGGAAATTTGATATTGGTACAAGGACCACTATCAGTACTGATGAAATTAGATCAAGAGCTTTTTCAACTGATTTAATTAAGGTTTGGAATTTTTTAGGAATGAATTATATTAAGAAAATAGATTTTTCTAAGTATAATAGAATTCAAGTATCATTAAAAACTAATACGAATTTCTTAAACAGTTGGAAGAGTAATAGTGAGAATGTTTTTGATCAGCTATTAGAAGTTATACCTAAAAAATTTGAACATTTTTCAAATATAATAAATTTATTCTATTCTACAAGTTTATACAGAAATTTTAAATTCTTAAGAAAAGATGTATTAAAAGAAAAAATTATTGAAATATTTAAGACTGATGAGGAAGGAAATATTAATGAAATTAATATAGTGGAATATCAAGACCAATATTATTTTGGAATGATAGTATTAATGTTTAGAATGGTGATAGACCCTGAAGAGTATTATCATCCTGTATTTGATAAAATTACTCAAATCATAACAGACTTTACAATGGGAAAATGTAAATATTCTGCTCTCAGAATACAATTTTTATTATTATTATTTTTTAAAAATGAACTGCAATATAAAGAGACCTTTCCTATTAGTATAAAAATTGTTGATGATTTATTAGGGTGGGCATATAAAATGGATATACCTAAGCTTTTAAGAGAAGAAAAAACTGAAGATGAAGACTATTATATCTTAGAAAATATCTGGTGTTTGGTACTTTATATTGAGGCTTTGGCATTTTTGGAATTAGGTTTCACTACAAGATTTAAGATTAATTCATTTGATGAGAATACTTTGTTGACAAATGAACGTGGTAGAATTCCGTTGTTAAAAAATTTCATATTTATAATGAGAAAGATATTGACAGCTCTTGAAAATCCCTTTGAAGATCCAGATATTGAATGTATTTTTGAAAAAATAGATGATTTTTGCAATAAGTATTTAGCACCTTTGAGTGATTATATGAATATAGAAAAATCAAACAGTATAGATCCATTTGATTTTATGATTTTAAATTTATTCATGAATATTAAATTATCTTTATTAACATATCAAATGATGTTTGCTGAAACATTTGAATTAAAGCAAGAGTTTAGAAACAAATTGGTTGGGTATTGTTTAACTGTAAGAATGATATCATTAACGCAATATCACAATATTAAACTTAGGGCTAAAAAGTTAGATAATAGTAATAAGCTTGATCTAAATGAATATTTAAAAGGTCTTAAGAAAGGAGATGCTTTAGAGGAAAACAGAGATCGATTTAAATGGCAACCCTCATTTTTATGCCCAACTTTTGGGCTTTTAGGATCAGATGTTCTTTATGACAAAGCAATTTCTATTATGGAAGCTTTAGCAATTTCGGAATTTAAAACTTTCTTTGGCGATACAAATAATTTACAAGAACTAAGTGCTTGCAAAGGGATTAATAAAGAATCAATAGCAAATGAATTATCGAATGATTTAATATTATACTCAGCTTTTAGTGGACCAGAAAAAAATTACAATTATACAGCATATGATATACTTCTAATTCATAACATATGGTTAGATAAAGGTATTAAATTGCTTGAAACTTTACCTACAAGAATAAGTTTCCCTGTTGTCAGTAACAAAAGTAGTATATTATGCATTACCAACGTCTTTGAAGATTATTATCAAAAAAAAATAACTATAAACGACTTTAATGAGTTTATGACTTTATTAGAAGACTATGAAAAAAAAATACAAGATGATTATACGAAAGAAAAACCTGTTGATGAATTAGCACAAGATAACAATATAAATAATTCAATCACAAACTATATAAACTTTGATGTGAATGTCATAGATGTTTCAGATATTTTGAACTTTTTCGAATTTTAAATATATCTGACATGTAAATACTATAAGCACATCTCTATTTACTAAACTTTTTTTTTTTTTAATTAAAAAAATACTTAATATTTAGTACCCGGATATTTTTGTAAGATTCTAAATATAAACTTAGCAAAGCTGTGACAAGTTTTTTTTTTTTTTTTTTTTTTTTAAAAAATTTTTAATTAAAATAAATAAATATTTTCCTCCGAAAAACAACAAAATAAATATTAATAGACATTTTATGAAAAACAAATATCTAACATTATGCATGTCGGAGAAGGAGTTAAGAAATTGCACAAAGAAAAAAAGTTTCATTTAAACAAAAGAACCAAAAAAAAAAAACTAAGGTAGTATTAATAAACTTTAATTTATAATAACATTTAATTTACTTTACTAAGGACAAAAACGTTAAGTATACCAGATTCTAGTATATAACAATTCATATTTCCATTACTATTATATATATATATAAACATGAGTGACGATCACCAAAACCTAGATGAAAACAATGTTTTTAATGATTTTATGAAAGAAGATGAAGAAAATGAAGAACACAATTCTACAAATGTTGAAACAGCTTTAGATGCTAATGCTAACCAAGAAAACTCTAATGAGGATGAAGATAGGGAAGCTGCTATAACATCTGCAGTTGAAGCTGCTGCTGCTGCGCTTGAACAAGCTGTACCAACAGACGACATCAATACTACTTCAGAAGATAAAACAAACGAAAAAGATAAAGAATTAAATGAAAAAGAAATTTCAGAAACAAAAGAGGAGTTATATGAAAAGAATTCAGATTTAATTAGTGTTTTGGGTGATAAAGATACCATTGAAGCCTCTACAGACGCCATCATAAGATTAAACGCAGAAAATGATAATAAAAAAAAAAGAAAGAGTGAATCTAATGATGAATCACAAGCTGCAGGAGCTAAGAGAAGAAGAAGAAGAAAAGTTTTATCATGTACTAGATGTAGAAAAGATAAACAAGCATGTTCCAGAACTTTGCCTTGTTCCAGATGTAATAAAAAAGAATTTGAATGTAAGTTTGTTGATAATATTACTGGTCAAGATTTCATTCCAACACCACAGACACCAAAAGACCAAACCAATCAAACTACTGATGGTAGTTTAGATCAAGATAAAGGTAAAGATGTAGAAGGTGATAATAAAGATGGCAATAACATAGAATCAAAGGGTGATGTTATAGCAAGAGACCAACAAGCAGAAGAAGATAGTTTACTAAATATTGGTGAAGTAAAGGACACTAATGAAGAAGAGCCAATTGAGGAGCCAAAAATAGAAGAAGCTGTAAGCAATGCTTCAAGAATTGATAGCGAAGACGCTGAAAGTATTATGAACGTCATTGACGGCGAACTTAAAGATGAATAATTAAATAGCAGTTAACTGTTTAAGTTATCGATATGAATTATTGATGTCACTATATATATCTTTTTGATGTTTGATAAGGCACAAATCTAAATATTAACTTATATATTTTTATATGCGTATATATATTACTTTCGTGCTAAAACTAAACACGTAGTGTTAATATCGTATTTAGATATTTTGTATTTAAAAAGGGAAAACAAATAATATGTATATTGTTTGGGTATTCTATAACCAACTGTGTTTGTCACGTGGTTTGTATAATAGGTTTATTTTACTTTTCTTTAATTTACTTGGTTGTAAAAAAAAAAAAAAAAAAA
>JAJMDG010000129.1:39280-50308 GCA_030565715.1 Hanseniaspora singularis (nom. inval.) | reverse complement strand
TAATATAAAATGGATCCACCAGCTAATAGTGGTATATTAACTCGTGCTTCTAGAAAGAATAGAAGAAGTACTATAACAGGTTTAGCTAATACACCATTAGGTAAAAGTAGAAGAGAAACTTTAATTGGTGAAAGAATAATAACAAACTCTGGAAATAACAATAACATGATATCTGATCTGGGCTCCGCAGCTAGAGTACCTCTATTAAACAACGATAATGAAAACATTCAACCAGATTTAAATATTGATGATAAAAATATTGAAAACAATATGTCAGTTAATAAATATTTCATTACAAGCCCAGAAAAACATATTAATAGTAGTACTAATGAGAAGGTCGATAATTTAAATCAGTTGGGAATTAATAATGACGAGAATGATGATGGTAATGATAATAATAACAAAAAATCTATTCATGAAGAATTTCAAATGGATAATATAATATCAGCTACTAAAAAACGTAAGTTAAATGATTTGGGAAATGTTGAAAAGCATAATAAACAAAAGAGAAACTTAAACAATCAAATAAATTACACCAATATTAATGATTCGCCTATGCTTGGAAATTTGGATGATGACGATGATGATGATTACATTAAAATGGATCAAGAAGATAAAGTGATGAATCATAATTTTCATAGTGCTATTAAAAATAGAGTTTTAGATAACTTTCTTGGAAAAAATAAAAACAATATAAATAGTTCTTTAAATGAAAATGCTAATGAGCATAGTTTAAAAGAACGAGATTTAGATATAGAAGAATTGAGAAAGTCAAATGAATTATTAGCCATAAAAGTTGCAACCTATCTTGAAGACTTCAAAAAAATTGACACAAATGGTGCAATGGAAGATCAATTTAACAAAATTGTTAAATGGAAAGAAAATTATCAGAAAGTATCAAGGGAGTTAAATGAATGGAAAGATAAATATAAGGATTTGACAAAACAATTAAATCAACTGAAAGAAAATCCAAATTATCTAAGTCAGGAGGTTAGTAAAAAACTAGAAATTGAAATTGAAAACTTGAAAGAGGAAAATAGAAAATTAGAAGATTCTGTTTTAGATATTTCAAAAGAAAGAAATGCATTTAAAGAAGAATCAGAAGCTATTAAATATCAAAATGATTCATTAAAAAGAGATAAACATTTATTAAACGATGAACTTTCAAAAGAAAAGATTAAATTAAGTAGCTTAGAATCAGATTTAAAAAGTAAAAATTATGAATTAGAATCTATTAAAGGTGAAATAGAGATTTTAAAAGGTGAAATAGATTATTATAAAAAAAAACATGAAGAGTTAACAAGTAATAATAATGAATTGAAAATCAAAGCAGTTGATAAAGATAAATATGAAAAAGAACTAAATGAAAAACAACAAAAAATGAAACTTCTTGAGAAACAATTAAATGATTTAAAACATAATTTAAGAGATATTGAAATGCTTCGAGATAATGAAAAAACAGATTTTAAAATTGTAACTGATAAATTGGAAGAATCAAAGAAAAAATATATGGAAGAGTTAGACGAAAGGAACTTAGATTTAAAAAATTTAAATACCAAATATGCAGAGCTTGAAGCAGAAAGTGATTTTAGAATTAAAAAACTTACAAGAGAATTACAAAATGAAAGGGTAAAATCAAACGAAGAAGATGATGAAATTAATAAGATGAAAGATCAAATCAGACTTTTAAAAGTTGAGATAAGTTCTTATGAAGAAGCTGAATCAGAGAGAGCAAGATTGATGAATGAATTAAAAGATATGGAGCACATTATTGATGAAAAAAATAAAAATATTTTGATTATGAAAAATGAAAAAGAAGACTTATTACAGGATATAACAAATTTAACTTTTAAACATGATGAATTGAAAAGAGAAATGAAAAGAATGGAACAATCTTTTGAAAGAGAAAAAGAACATTTAAAAACAAATTCACCAATTCTACAAAAAAAGTTTATGGAAAGTAATCGCATTAACGATGATAATAATAATTCTGAATATATTCTTTTAAAAGAAGAAAATGAACAACTTAAAACAAGAAATAATACATTATCAAGTAAATTAAAAACTCAAAATAATCAATTTTTAGAAGAGCTTGATATTTTGCAAAACAAATTAGCAATAACTAATAAAAGATTAAAAGAAAATGTGCAAGAAAATTTAAAACTTGAAGATGAATTATCTACTGTTAATGAAGACAGGGAGTTATTAAAAATGAAAATGCAAAGAATTGATGAAGATCTTCAACATAAATTAGAAAGGTTAATTGAAGAAAATTCACAGTTAAAAAGCGATTTAAACAACTTTTCTAAAACTGCTTTAAAGTATCAAAAAGAAAATACATATATAAAAGATGACATCATGAAGTTAGAAATGAAAGTTAAAAAACATATGAAAGAACGTTTAATATTTGAAGGAGAAATTAAAAAATTAAGGATTTCACATGATGAAGAAATTAGAAATATTAAAAGACAATATATCCAAGAAATGAGAAACTTGCAAGAAGAAAATTTACAAATGACTGAAACATTAAGTATGTACAATAACACAGTTAAAAGCAAATCGAGAATCAACTCAAATAGTATTGGAAGTAATAATGAGAGAGATATTTTAATAAACAATCTACAAGATCAACTGAAATTTTTTAAGAACAAATATGAACAAGAATGCAGTAAAAATAAAGATCTACAAACAATGAATGAACATTATAGAAAACTAGTAATGCAATCTACAAATGATTTAAGAGTTGGTAGACTTCAAAGAGGTGGTGTTTTTGAAAGAAAACAAGAAAGAGATTTTAATGATATTGGTAACGATAAATATAGATACACCTCATCTGAGTTAAATTTTTAATCTTTTAATTTTTTTTAAACAAAAAAAAAAAAAAATATATATATATATAAATATTGTATAAATATTTCTAAATTTATAATTCAACTAAGTTTTGTAATGTATTGTAAGATTCCCAGAATCCTTTAAATAATCTAATTTGATGGTTTAAATCATCAACATGACCAGTTTCATTAATAGAATGCATTGATAAAATAGCATTACCAAGATCTAATGTTTTACCGATTCTTTGCGCCATCATTGGACCAATTGTGGAACCACATGGAGCAGCATTCTTAACGACAAATAATTGTAATGGAATTTCATGATCTTTAGCAATTTTCTTTATTAGAGCCATACCATATCCATTAGTTGTATATCTTTGATTAGCATTAATCTTTAAAACAACACCTTCACCTAAGTTTGGCTTATGATTAGATTCATACCATTCAGAAAAGTTTGGATTAACACCATGAGCAACATCAGAAGATACAATAAAAGATTTAGCAAATAATTCTTTTTCATAAGATCTTAATAAAGGTTCATTTAAATCTTTATCCTTTTGAGCATAAACAAAAGATAATCTTTCTAAGATGTTTGGTAAGAAATTAGAATCAGCACCACCATTTTGTGCAGATCCAACTTCTTCATAATCAAAAGAAGCAGATACTCTTATAGTATGATCATCAGCAATTGATTTAGCATTATCAGCAATTTCAGAAATGGCAGAAATAGAGGTGAAACAAGAAGTTAAGTTATCTAATCTAGCAGAGAAAACAAATTCCTTCTTTAAACCACCAAGAGTAGAAGGTTGGTTTGGATATAAAATTAATTCAAAGTCATCAATTTGATCAATAGATTGTAATTTCAAATCATCCTTTAATAAGTCTAAAATTTCAACATGATGTCTTTCAACCATAGATTTAATAGATTGGAAAGCATCATAATCCATACCTTCATCATCTTCACAACAAGAAGTCTTAGATTTAACCTTTGGTTGTTTATCTTTAGGGCTATCCTTAGTAAAGAATGGAACCATTTGTGATTGTTTATCAAAGGAAAAACTTTGGTTTTGAGTACCATCAAAATGAATAGCTAATGTTGGTATCTTGAATAATGGCATATTTAAATTAACTAATTTAGCTTCAATCTTACCATCATCTCTTTGAATGAAAACTCTACCAGCACATGATAATGGTTGATCAAACCAAGTGTGCCATATACCACCACCATAAAGTTCAATAGCAATTTGTTTAAATCCTTCTTTAGAAACTCTACTAACTGGTTTTAATTTTAAGACTGGTGAATCAGTATGAGATCCAACAATAGAGAAAGAAGATTCCTTAGAAGTTGGATCCCATTTACCACCAACAATAAAAGAAATAATAGAAGATCCGTTTCTAGTAATATAATATTTACCGTTTTGTTCAACATTACCATGGAAAGGTTGTGTTTCATCTAACTTCTTGAACCCTTTAGATTCTAAAATAGTAGACATACTGTGGATTGCATGGAATGGGGTAGGAGAATTATTTAAAAATTTAACAAAGTCATCACCATAGTTTTTCAATTCATTGTTTGAAACAATGGTTTCTTTTAAATCTTGTTCAGATGCCATCTTTTTTAATCTAAAAGTAACCATATATGTAGGTATATGTAATTTTTAGTTGATTTACTAGGTTATAAAAACTTTTTTTTTTAATTTTAACAATTAAATATATTTAAAAGAATGAATCTTCTTTTTTAAGTTTAGAAAAGAAACAAAAAGGAAGAAAGAAAATAAGTAATAAAGAAATTTTATAAAAACTTAAAATGTTTATGTATATATATATTTCTTAAATGCGAGATGTGAAAATCCCCTTTTCTGTTTATAAATCAATAAAAATTTTATATATCAGACTGATAAAAAATGTGCCAAAGAAATATATATATATCCACAAAGAAAGAAAAAAAAAAAAAAAAAGGAGATTTCAATTGATGTATTTTAAAAACAAAAATTAAAAGTTCATGATATAATATGGTGTAATATCATCTAGTGTGAAATATAAGTATAACCTATTTTTATATGCACATTGTTATTTATTAATATAATGTTTACAATTTAAAATTTGATTTATATTTATTTAAGTAAATTTAAATAATTTAAAATGTAAACAACATAAATTTTTAAAGTATAAATCACGAGATAAACATAAACAATTGTGTATTTATATAAACATGTATGTAAAAAATTTAATGTTTTTTTTTTTTTTTTTTTTAAACAAAAAGATAATGAAAATCAAGGTTTCTTAAAACAACATAAATAGTTAATATGCATTACTTAAATTAAATGATCAAAAACCAAACCATATACATTTATAACAAGGATGAGTTCTGGTGATGAATACATCCCTAATGACAATGATATTTTAGAATCAGAAATAAATGGTGATGATTTTAATATTAGTTTAATAAATGACGAACGTAGTAGAAAGGTTAAGAATAAAAAAATAGATAAGGAAGCAGCAAATTTGTTATCTAGCATATCAGTAGATTTGGATAAACCTGATTCCAATGAGCAAATAACAGAAACTATTCCTAAAAAGAGAGGCAGACCTAAATCAGCGAGTAAAAACAATGAAAATGATTCTAGTTTAGATGGTGTTAAAAAGAATAAGTCATCAGCCCCTATGAAAAAAAGACAACCAGCTAAAGAATATAATGCAACAGACTTAAAAGAATACTTATTGAAGTTTAATAGAGAAAAAGAAAATACACTACAAGAGCTTGTGTTTTCAGATAAAGAAAGTTTAAAAGAACAATTAACACAGTTAACAAAAGGTCAGCTAAAATTTGATAAGATAGTTGGTACTTCTAATAAAAAATTATTGCTTAGATATGCAAAATGTTCAACATGGTTTAAATCTCCTATTCCACCACCATCAAATATTGAAGACTTGTCTTCAAAAGGATTAAAAATTTTTAAAGAAGAACATTTAAATAGCAATTATGTAAACTTCATTAATGATATTAAAGCTGATAATATAAATATTTTACAAATTAAAGAACTTAAAAAAATATATGAAAACAATACTAAGGTAATTGTTCCCAAACCAGCTTTTTTAAAAACCAAGGTTAATATTGTATTTAATGATATAAATGATACTTATAGTCTAGATACAAACGAAGTGATTAATATACCAAGAAATGAAGAAACAATAGGTATAAACAGCAATAGTAATGCATTTGTTTTAAATCATGGCGAAATGTCACAAGTAACAGATACAAAGTGGTTCAACTATGAAGATAGAAAGTTTTATATAGTTTCCAAAGTCCTAGGGGATAAGTTCCTTGATAAAGCTCATGATAAAAGATTATCAATTTCTTATAGACCTGATAATAAAAATGGATTAAAATATCTTATAGAATTATGGGAGCTAAAAAAAACAGAAAAGACTACTGGATTAATATTTGTTAAAGATTTTTTACATGAATTTGGTGTATTATCACAATTGAGTGTGATTCCTGAAAGTATTAGGAAGTGCAATGGCAAAGAATCGCCTTCAAATACTCAAGAAATTGAATTTTTATTAAGTTTCATTAACCAATCTGATGATTTAAAAATTATAAAATTGGATACACACATTTCTAGTGAAATTGATGATACAAAAGTTGAAATGATTGAGCATTCTGATCTTGATATTAAATATATGAATGAAACCATAACAAGCTATTGCTTAATTAATAATTCATTAGTATTTGTTGGTACATTAAGCGGAAGAGTTGCATTATTTGATCTTGCGAATGCAGCAGAAGAGCCGATATTAACGAGTAAGCTTAGTGATACTTTAATAAGTAAAGTTGTATCTATAACAGGGACTTCTCTTATATCTGTTTCCATGTATGATGGGCATGTACTACTATTTGATTATAATAATATAAGTTTAACATCAACTGTTATATCTAAAAATAGATGGATTTCTACATCTTTAATTGAACAAACTCAATTTCCAATAGGTATTTTACATACAGATGGGCAGAGATCTTTAATAGCATCACCATCTAACTGCTTAGATGCAAAATGTATGGCATTGGATATTAGTTCTCTGATCTCTTGTATTAATAGTAGTAACCAACACCCTTATGTTCTTGTAGGAACCTCCAATGGTGAAATTTGTTGTTGTAATCCATTTATTAAAATGATTATTCCAAAAAGACAACAGTCAGAAACAACTTATTGCAAACTTTTTAAATGGAATTTTGATGAGAATACTAATACATATCAACTTGATCAATCATTATCTATTGATAAAACTATTAAACCTAGAGGTAACATGGAATATGGCTTTAATTATAAAGGTTGTGCAATTCAGAAATGTGAATGGATAGATTGCAATAATGGTGAACGTTATTTTTCTTTTATAAATACTGCCGGAATAACAGTTGTAACAAAATTCGATTAAAAAAGAAAATTAAATATAATATATACAGTTAATATAATTAATATTTAGGTAAACTTGGATCAATTTCATCAATATATTTGAAGAAACCACCAATAACATCTTTTGTATTTTTAATTCCAAAATCATCTTTTAAAACTCTTGTTGCAAGTCTAGACTCATTACCATGTCTACAAAATAGAATAACTTCAGAAGAAGTGTCAACATCTGGCACTCTTGCTTTAAGCTTATCCCAATCATTTTTAAATGATTTTAAGTCTGCTAAAGGAATGCTATGTACTGAATCATTATTTAAGTTAGAGATCTTATAGTGATGTGCTGGTCTAACATCAATATATATAGTGCCTTCTTTAGCCTTCTTATCTTTCCAATAATACTCTTCAAATTCTTGAACTGTGATTCTTTCTTCTTGTTGTACAACATCATAGTCTTTTGAACCACAGAATGAAAAATAATTAATTTCATAATTTTCAATCATCTCTTTAGTAATTTTATCTTTAGAATCTTTTCCACATGATATACAATCATCTCTTCTTCCTCTCATTTTGAATCTTCTTAATGATTGATCAGGAAAACCATTATATTGAAGCATAAATGGTTCAAAGTTATCTTTAGTGTAAATATTCTGCAAGACTTTTAAAGTTTCAACAGCTTGCATAACACCAACTAGACCAATACAAGCACCGATAACACCATTAGCAGAGCATGATGAAACAGCATTAGGTGGAGGTGGCTTTGGATGGAAACATCTATAGCAAGGACCAATATTTTCAAAGTTCAAAACAGTCAATTGTCCTTCAGTATTAACACCGGATGCGGATACAAGTGTTTTGCCTAATAATACAGCAACATCAGAAGATAAGTATCTAGTTATTGGTGTATCTGTACAATCTAAGATAACATCAAATTGTGAAAAAATTTCAAAAGCGTTTTCATTTGTTAATCTTACAGGAAATGTAACGACATTTACATTTGGATTTAAATCATTAATGAATTTACGAGCAGATTCACATTTTAATTCACCTCTCTTGCTTGTTGAATGTACTATTTGTCTATGTAAATTTGAATTTTCAACAACATCGTCATCTATAATACCTATGGTACCTACACCAGCACCAGCTAAATAAGCTAAACAAGGGGAAGATAAACCACCTGCTCCAATAAGAACAATTTTACTATTTTTTAATAATAATTGTTGATCAATTGGATGATTTGGTGATAATCCTTGAACAATCATCTGTCTTCCATATCTTGATACTTCTTCATTAGTTAAACTTTCACTCATTTTAAATATGAATCTATTAAGTGTTGTTGCTGGTTTGTTGAATATTTTTATTTTTTTCTTCATAAACAGAGAAAAATGGATTATTTTAATATTTACGTAATATGATGATTAATATATTTTTTTTAAAAAATGAAGACACAATTTAATAATTAAAAAAAAAAAAAGAAAAAAAAAAAAATGCACATGATGATATACATCTGAATACATTATCGTTAGTATATATGCTATTAAAATAAGTTATATAATCTTTTTTCTTCTTAAAAATGTTTTTAAAAATTTTAGTTGGAAATAACAGACACACATTAACCAAAGTGCTTGTGCAATAGACCATTTATTTATTTTACTATTTGTTCTATTAGATAACTCTTGAAATTCTAAATATTTATCTTTAAATAAAAGTTGTTCAACTTTGATGAATTTCAACGTTTTCAAAATAGAATCAATTTTAATCTTAGAAGTTAATAAGAATTTAGAATCATGCTGATTAATAACTTCTAGAATATTATTCAATGGTACTCTTTCAAAATTTAAGATAACTTTCACTTTATCACTAAATCCATCTTTCACCAATTGCTTAGTATTGAATTCTTTCATAATAGGTTCTATACATATCGCATGTTCTCCGTTGTCTAATGCAGTAAATGTAAAATGTTTTACATCATTTTCTTGAAATTCTTGATTATGTTCATTTTCAAATTCATAATATATTTTATTTTCTTTAGAGTCTGCTAAAAAATTATAGGTTTGTTTATATACCATATGGTTATTATCAAATGGTTCTATAATACTTAGATCACAACTTAAGTCATATTTCATCCCCATTTCTTTTTTTATAGATTCTGGTAATGTAAACTCAAATTTAAATTTCCCATTTAATAGCATTTCTTTATTAAGTCTTTCATAAAAACATTTTTTCTGATTTATTGGAATATAAACATGCTTAGCACTTATTATATTTAATAATGTACACAATAAAAAGATATAACCTAATGTTGATCTTTTAAAGCATGTCATTTTTTTAAAATATTTTACCTTTGGATAGTTTAATCAAAATGAATATGTCAATCTTTACTATCATTGTTTTTGATTATAATGCGATAAGGTGAAAGAAATGTGTTAAGATTTTATAATAAAAAATAATTAACAAAAATACATATTTATCTTTGACTCACGTGATTACTTAGAATTTCTTTTTTTTCAAAATATTGTTATAATTCTCATATGCTTAAATTATTTTTCCTTTTTTTTTTTTTTTTTTTTTTTAAATATATTTAAAACAAATCATTTAAAATACTATTAAAAAACCAATTACTAAACACCACAGTATATAATGAGTGATTTAACATTAACAAATAAAAAAAGAAAAGCTGAAGATTTAAACGAAGAAGTAGAAATTGATATTGAATCTACAGATGATGAAGCCCAAAATGTTCAAGTTAAAACAGGGGTAGATGAAGATGGGTATGAAGATGGGGAAGAAGATATTGTTAACATTGATTTTGATATTATAGGTGTTACTAAAGATCCAAATACTAATTTACCAATAGAACAAGATTTTCACTCCGTAAAGTCTTTATTAAGACAAATTATAGGCTCTGAATTGTCTTTAAAATTAAACATTTCAAAGATTGCAGATTTAATTTTGGAACAATCATTAGCTACTAACTTTATTAAATGTGATGGTGAATTATCAGATCCTTATTGCTTTTTATCATTTGTACCTTTTGATGTTATTAATAACGAAGCAACAGACTTAGTTCATCTTTTAAAATCTTATGAAAATGTTCAATTAAACATCTTTTTACAATCTCTTGTTAATGATTCAAAGTTAGCTAAGAAAACCTGTTTTGTTTTTTCTGAAAAGTTTGTTAATATGCCACATGAAATTGTTCCTCCATTATATAATATAACTATGAATGAAATGTTAGAAAGTGAATCCAATAGTTCTGGTGAAGAAATGAAATTCTTTTTAATAATGACTAGAAAGTATGAAATTAACTATGAAAACGATGATCAATTAGAAGAAGAAGATAACGATAATAATGAAGAAGATGGTTCCAATAAAAACAAGAAAGTTAAACATTCTGTTGGATATGATTACTTCCATTTAGAAGATCAGTTTTTTGAAAAGAATGCTAAGATCAAATTTGAAGGAACTGTTAAAAAGGGATTATTACCTGTTTATTATTTATTATCTAATGAAGGTTTAAAGAAGAGTTTATTAGAAGTTGAACAAGAAATTGCTTCATGGAATTAATAACTATTTTATATATTATTTTTAAAAAGAAATTGAATACTTGGTAATTATATTATTGTATAAGTTTTATGTTTGTAAATTAATCTCTTTTAATCAAATGCGGATATAATTGAGATGCTTGTAATCCTGTTCTCTTTTTTTTTATTTATTAAATTTTTTGGCAGAGTGTAAATTTTTCATTTTTTTAAAATACTAAAAAAAAAAAAAAAAAAAAAAAAAAA
>JAJMDG010000129.1:0-39180 GCA_030565715.1 Hanseniaspora singularis (nom. inval.) | reverse complement strand
TATAACCCATAATGTCTACATTTCAAGACATACAATTGGCAAAGAAAAAGCTTAATGAGTTAATTCAAAAAAGAGAAAAATTAATAGAACAATATTATGACAAACATATAAAATCGGAAGACATTGAAAATACAGCGCTCACTTCAAAAGAGTTTAAAGATTTTTTTAGTATAGAGAATTTACAACAACTTCCTAATTTTAGATCATTTCAGAATAGTACGGATACTGATTTAATAAATTGGGCATTAAAAAAGAAGCTTACAAAAAAAAACACTGACATAGATAATCAAAATGATGCAAACATTTCTAAGTTTCATACAGAAAATAATAACTTGGATAATGGTTTAAGTTGTATTGAATCAGTAGGTCAAAAAAGAAAGTTAAATACAATAAATGAAAAAGACACTCATATAAAACAGATACATAAAAGACTCAAGCTTGATAATAGTTCTAGTAAAAAAATTAGTTTAAATGATTTAGAAGCTACAAAAGTTGAATTAAACGATGATTATTTAAAATTTTTAGAATACTTTAATCCTAATGATTCTAAAAAACAAAGATTGGAACATAAGTCTGTGAATAGTTATTATCATAAAGATAAAAGAAATACGAAAAATACTGTTTATTTGACAATGAATCCATTGATACCAACTAATCTTCCTAATAGTAAACCTTTATATGAATTAGTTTATTTGCAAAACACATTACCTTTGAAAAAATTAATATGCTCTTCAGAAAAAGTATTAACAACAGACATATGGGAGAAAACACTTCACGAAAACAAACAAAGTATAGTGTGCAATAGAATAGAAGATTTAAAAAGATCTGGAAAATGGTCAATGAGACAAGAAAAAGTTTTTAAAGAACCAATAAAAGAAGTATTTAATAAACCACTATTTACAAAGACTTATAAAGAAACATCTAGACAGCTTCTTTTAAAAGAAGCTTATTGGTCAGCAATAGATTCAAGAGAATATTTAAAATGGAAGATGGCTATGAAAGTCATGATTTCTCAAGCAGTTATGGATTTCTTTTCTTATGGGAAAGAACTATGCTGTGTCAAAGTTAAACGAAAAGTTAATAGTAGTGTAATTACAAATATTGATGATGAAGAAGAAAACAATTCCAGCAATAATATAGCCATGTTAAAAGAAAATACTGGTGATATAATGATTTCTAATATTGTAGATGAAGAAATAGAAGAGATATCTAGTTACAAACCTAATTTCAAATTTGATCTAGTAATTGATGAAACTGAACTTAATAAAATTGAAAAAGGTATGTTTGATTCTATGCCTACCAACCATATTGATATTTTTAAACAAGCGGTTAATTCTAAAGATGCTGAAGAGAAGAAGCAATATATCAATGATTTAATCAATGACGATTTATCATTTATCCCTGCAAGTAGAATAATGTACCCAAAAGATACAAATCATTATGTTAAAATTGCGAAAAGAGATTTCTTAGATTTGGAAATGTCTGCAGATGCTTTAACTAAGAAAAGAGGTTTATTTGGTGGTAATAATATGAGAAAAACTATGTTAAAGCCACCAACACCACCAAATTTAGAATGTATTAAACACAGAATGCCTGTATTTTGGTTACCTAAAGATGATGAACTATTAGTATCTTTAATTAATGAATACAGATTTAACTGGGATATTATAGCATCTCATATGAACAACAAGATAACTTTTGGGTTTCAGTCATCTGTGATGAAAAGAACACCTTGGACATGTTTTGAAAGATATCTACAGTTAAATGATAAGTTTGATCTTTCTGAATTAAAGGGATATAGAGCATCGCTTGCATTAGCTTGGTTAAACCATCAAAATCAAATAATGAATACTGGTGATGGCAGTAAAACCTCAATGAAACCAATTGGATTAACGGAAAACTCTAAACAAAAAGGTCACAGATCATTATTATGGGCTTCTATATTTGATGGTATGAAAAAAGTTATAAATCAAAGAGAAAATAAAAAGATTCAAGCATATCAAAATAGACAGAAAGCGAATAATGTAGCAGCACAAGCAAAAGCTAATGCAGATGCACAAAGAAAAGCTTACGAAAACTCCGCCACTTCAAATGGAGTTAGCGATGAATTAAAAGCCAAGTATCAAAGAAAGAGATTATTCTCACCAATGGAATTATCTGAGATAAAGTTTAAAAGAGATATTGAGTTAAAGAAACAACAAGAGTTGAAAAAAATGCAATTAAAACAGAGCATGATTGAAAGAAAACAACAACAATTACAGCAACAAAAACAATTACAACAACAAGCGATAAGAAAATCACAACAAGTGCAAAATCAAAAATCTCAAACTGCTTCAAAACACAAGATAACACCTGCAGAGTTAATAGAAACATATGCTGCTAAATTAATGAATGCTAGATCTAATATTTCTAAACAAGAAGCTCTGAAAGCTGCTGAAACTTATTATAGAACATTATTAGCACAACAGCAGCAAAGAATAGCTGCTGCACAAGCTAATGCATCTTCTAACAGCAGTTCTTCTGCCAAAAAAGTAAATAACAGCAGTGAAACTGATAAAAGTAAAAATGAATCTACTGACATTAACACTGCCACTAACAACAACAATAATAATAATTTAGATTCTCATAAAGAAAATGATCATAAAAAACCACATACAAGCAACAGCAATGATGCTAATGATAAAAAACCTTCTACAGACACAGACACTTCAAACAGTGGGAATTAGTTATTTATGTGACTTTATATATTTATTTAAAGAAATATTGATTTAAAAAAAATAAAAAAATATTATATTATACTAAACTAAATGTAATTTAATACAGAGAGAAAAACTATACAAGTTTTACTACACCTGTAATACTACCACCATTATAATCAACCATGAATTTTACACTTAACTTTTGTAAATCTTGAGATGATGTGACAACACCTTCTTGCTCTATACCATCCTTTTTCAAAGATACTATATAATCACTGCTTTGTGGAGATAATTGTAATTGATTAGTTTTAGATACAGCTAGTTTTATTGAAACATTGTTAATTTGAGATGAACTATCATTAGAGACTAATGTCTTGAATGTTATTTTACTTTCAGTTTTAGATACTATAATAAAATCAACAGTTAATTTAGAATCACTGGCACCGTTTATTCTAACGACAGAAGTAGCCAATGGCTTACTGGCTTGTTGGAAAGGATTAAAATCGTTATCAAAATCATTAGTTGCAACTTTAGTAGAAACGTTAGTAGAACTACTAGCGTTTTCACCTAATAAATCTAAAAAGTTATCATTTGTAGGTGGTTTAGTTTGTGAAATTAGGGAAGCAGATGGTGGGGAAGGAGATGAGAATGCATCTAAAAGATCAATATTGTTGTTATTTAATTGAATATGTGAAGTATTATTTTGAGTATTGTTATTACCTAAGTTCAAGCTACCTAAATCACCTAAAAGATCATCCATACCTTGATTAGTAGTATTGGTATTAGATCCATTATTTCCATCAGAAGAAAAGTCAATTAAATCTAATAGATCACCAACATCATCTCCAGCAGAATTGTTAGTGGCAATACCTTGTGATACATATTCTTCGCCTCTTAAACCTGCGAATCTACTTAATAATGTGTTAACTCTATCATTGAATTTTAATAAATCACTTACTAAATCATCATCCTCTTGCTCTTCTTCAATAATATGTTGAAACTTTGGTTGTGAAGATTTTAAAGATGAATACAATTCTAAGATAGTTTCATTTGTGACATCTACATTTCCATTTGATAACATTTCTTCAAATAAGCTTGCTTTGTTTTTTAAATTGTCAATTTCTTCTAAAATAGCGTTTCTAGCTTTAATGGCATTATCTTCTTTAAAACCAGCCATAACTTGCATTAACTTATTTGCTTCCTTTAAATCTTCAGGTTTACCAGATCTAATTAATTCTTCTAATTTTGCAGCTTGTGCAATTTCTTGTTCTTTTAAAATTTCCTTTTGTGTTTTTAGATGCTTATTAGGCTTTAAAACACTAATATCTTCTTCTTTAACTTTAGGGAAAACATATCCCTTATATTTTAATAATTTTCTCATATCTTTAATAAATCTCATATCTTCTTTATAATCGCTAAATTTACATAATGATTGATACCATTCTTCTATAAATAGTAAAATCTTTCTTTCAACAAAAGTTTGTCTTAAAGGTGGTCTCTCTGAAAAGTTTCTTACAAGTTCATTTAAAAATTCCTTTCTTGAAATTTGTAAATGAACAGGATATCCACAATTTTTAACAAGTGTATCCAATAATGATAACGCGTTAATAGCTGTATGCTGTTGTTGTGATCTTGTAATCAATTTAACAACCATTAATACTGCATCTCTTGCTGATGATCCTTGTTTTTCATTAATATAATCTGCAACATCTAAGTTTAAACCCAAATCTGGTTCTAAAGATCTACATGCTCTATTAATTTTTCTTATCAATGGATTCCCTTGAGTTGCCCTCCCTGCTGCGTTGTATCTAGTAACAGGAAAGTCTCCTAGCATAATGTTAGACATATTTGAAGTAGATTTAAATTATTGGTTTTATTTTATTTTATTTAAAAACAAAATGTATATACAGATATAATGCTTATTTTCGTTTATGTTAAATAATTGTGTGTGAAAATAAACATTATAAAAAAAAAAAAAAAAAAAAACTTTTTACCTCCCTTCCTCCCTTACAAAAAAAATTAAAAAAAATTTGTTGTTTTTAAATTATGATTATTTTAAATTTATTCTTAGAATTAAAAAAAAGAAAATGATATGACTACAATTCGAAGCTAGATCTATTTTATATTTAAAAAACACTTGCCCTACTTTCGGATTTAAAAGTTTCTTTTTTTTTTTTTAATAAAACCTTTTTTTAAACATTTTGATCTTGTGAAAGTTTTTTGGTAAAAGAAAAAAAAATAAAAAAGATTTAGTTATACATTGAAAAAGCATCATAATATTCGGTACCTTTCCAACGAAAAACATAAAAAATTGTTATCAAAAAAAATATACAAAAGTTCCAATACGATTTAATAAAATTATAAATTATTTGAAAATTTTAAATTAACTTTATCTAATCTTATAATAGTTGAATTCTTTTTTAATATTATTATTTTTAAAAAAAAAGTTGAAACCAATTCAAACGTTAACGTAAAACACACACATACATATATATATCATGAAGAGTGTCGTTATTGATCATATCCCTAAAAAGATCACAGGGATGGAATTCTCTGCGCTGACACCAACAGAGATTATTCAACAGTCCGAAGTTGAAGTTATTACAAGAGATTTATATGATCTTGAATTACCAGGAAGACAAGCAAAGCAAGCAGGTGCTATCGATACAAGAATGGGTGTATCATCTGCTAAACCAGGTACAGCTGGATGTAAAACATGTAATGGTAATCTTACCGATTGTCATGGTCATTTTGGTCATATAAAGCTTGCATTACCTGTTTTTCATATTGGTTATTTCAAAAACATTATTACTATTTTACAATCTGTTTGTAAGTGTTGTGGTAATATTTTACTTTCAGAAACTCATAAAAGACAATTTCTTTTAGATCTTAAGAAAAATGGTACTATTGATAATTTAAAAAAAATGAATATTTTAAAAAAGATTTTAGAACAATGTAAAAAACAAAGAAGATGTCATTCTTGTGGTGCAATCAATGGTGTAGTCAAGAAAGCGGCAGCTGGTGGTACATCTGCAGCTTTAAAAATTGTTCATGATACTTTTAGATGGGTTGGTAAAAAATCTCCACCTGAAAGAGAAAAATGGATTGGTGATTGGCAAGATGTCTTTAATAAGAATCCAGAATTAGAAAAATTTATGAAAAAAGCATTTGATGATTTAAATCCATTAAAAGTTTTAAATCTTTTTAAACAAATCAAACCTGAGGATTGTGAACTTTTAGGTATGAATCCTTTAAAGAATGGTAGACCAGAAACCTATATTTGGAGATACATTCCTGCACCACCAGTTTGTATTAGACCATCTGTTATGATGCAAGATTCTCCTTCATCTAATGAAGATGACTTAACTGTTAAGTTAACAGAAATTGTTTGGACATCATCTTTAATAAAACAAGGGATGGAAAGAGGTATTGGTATTAACCAAATGATGGAACAGTGGGATTACTTACAAATGTCTGTTGCAATGTATATTAACTCTGACTCTGTTAATCCTGCTGCCATGCCTGGAATTCAAGGTATTGGTGGTGGTTCAGGTGGTAATGCAAAAGTAAAACCAATTAGAGGTTTATGTCAAAGATTAAAAGGTAAACAAGGTAGATTTAGAGGTAATTTATCTGGTAAAAGAGTTGATTTTTCTGGTAGAACCGTTATTTCTCCAGATCCTAATTTATCCATCGATGAAGTTGCTGTTCCAATGAGAGTAGCTAAAGTTTTAACATATCCTGAAAGATGTACAAGATATAACATTAAAAAGTTACAAAAGCTTATTAAGAATGGTCCTGATGTATACCCTGGTGCAAATTATGTTTTGAAAAAATTTGAAGATTCTAGAAGAAATTTAAGATTTGCTAAAAGAGATGATATAGCTCATAAACTTCAAATAGGTGATATAGTTGAAAGACATATAGAAGATGGTGATGTGGTATTATTCAATAGACAACCTTCATTACATAGATTATCTATTCTTTCCCATTATGCTAAGATTAGACCATGGAGAACTTTCAGATTGAATGAGTGTGTTTGTACACCATATAATGCAGATTTCGATGGTGATGAGATGAATTTACATGTTCCGCAAACTGAAGAAGCTAGAGCAGAAGCTATTAATTTAATGGGTGTTAAAAACAATTTATTAACACCAAAATCTGGTGAACCTATTATTGCTGCTACTCAAGATTTCATTACTGGTTCTTATTTAATTTCTCACAAAGATTCTTTCTTTAACAAAGCTGAATTCACTCAACTATTATCAATGATGTCAAATGCTAATATGCATTTTGATATCCCTCCACCTGCTATAATGAAACCTTGCTATTTGTGGACTGGTAAACAAGTTTTCTCTCTTTTAATTAAACCAAATAATAAAAGCCCTGTAACTATAAACTTAGATGCCAAGAATAAAGTATACATAAAACCTACAAACCCATTATGGCCAAATGAAATGTCTGCCAATGATGGTTTCGTTGTTATAAGAGGATCCCAAGTATTATCAGGTGTGATGGATAAATCTGTTCTTGGTGATGGTAAAAAACATTCTGTTTTCTATACAATCTTGAGAGACTTTGGTCCACAAGAAGCCGCGGAGGCTATGAATAGAATGGCTAAATTATGTGCAAGATTTTTGGGTAATAGAGGGTTTTCTATTGGTATTGAAGATGTTACTCCTGCTGCTGAGTTAAAGGCTATGAAAGAAGATATGGTTGAAATTGCTTATGATAAATGTGATGATTTAATTAGTTCATATGAATCTGGTAAATTAGAAACTCAACCTGGTTGTAATGAAGAAGAAACATTAGAAGCAAAGATTGGTGGTTTGTTGTCTAAGGTTAGAGAAGAAGTAGGTGATGTTTGTATTAGAGAATTAGATTGTATGAATGCTCCGTTAATTATGGCTACGTGTGGTTCTAAAGGTTCCACATTAAATGTCTCTCAAATGGTTGCTGTTGTCGGTCAACAAATTATTTCTGGTAATAGAGTTCCTGATGGTTTCCAAGATAGATCATTACCACATTTCCCAAAGAACTCCAAAACACCTCCATCTAAAGGGTTTGTTAGAAACTCTTTCTTTTCTGGTTTATCTCCTCCAGAATTTTTATTCCACGCTATTTCAGGTAGAGAAGGTTTAGTCGATACTGCGGTTAAGACTGCTGAAACTGGTTATATGTCTAGAAGATTGATGAAGTCTTTGGAAGATTTATCTTGTCAGTATGATAATACTATCAGAACATCTGCAAATGGTATTGTTCAATTTACTTACGGTGGTGATGGTTTAGATCCATTAGATATGGAAGGTAATGCTCAACCTGTTAACTTTAAAAGATCATGGGATCATGCATGCAATGTTACACAATCTTCTAGTAAAGATGCTGCTGTTCTTCTCCCATATGAAATTAAAGAATTTGTAAATAATTATTTGAACCCACTTGAGGTTAGACTTGTGAGATATGACAATGTTGGTAATGTTGTTAAGGAAGAAGATCAAGATGATATTAAATATATTGATCAGTTTGATGCTGAAAGAAACTTTTATCAGCAAGTTAGAGAATTTATCTTTGAAAAGGCTAATGAGTTGGCTAATGTTAGAAACACTTTACAATTACCTGCTTATAATAACAAAGAAGATTTGAGTAACTTAGATGTTCAACAAATCAATGCAATGGAGGCTGATACACCTGCAACCATTGTTATTAAGCAATTATTGAACATTACTGAAAGTGTTATTAATGAATTCTTAAAGATTGCATTATTTAAGTATAAAAAGGCTAAGGTTGAACCAGGAACAGCTGTTGGTGCTATTGGTGCGCAATCTATTGGTGAACCGGGTACTCAAATGACTTTGAAAACTTTCCATTTTGCTGGTGTTGCTTCCATGAATGTTACATTAGGTGTACCTAGAATTAAAGAAATTATCAATGCTTCTAAAGTTATATCTACTCCAATTATTAATGCTGTTTTAGTAACTGATGACGATGAAAGATCAGCAAGAGTTGTTAAGGGTAGAGTTGAAAAGACTTTATTGAAAGATATTTCCATGTATATTCAAGATGTTTATAAGGAATCTAGAGCATACTTAGAAGTTAAGATTGATTTAGACACTATTGATAAGTTACAATTAGAATTGACTTTAGAAAATATTGTTACAAATATTGTTAAAGCTCCTAAGTTAAAGATTCAATTTGAAGATGTTTCCATTATTGGTAATAACAGAGTCATGATTAGTGTTTCTGATAACTTTGGAAAATCTACAACCGCTTCTACAGTATCTAAAGAACCAGTATCAGAAGAAATTGCTATTTTCCATAGAATGCAACAATTAAGAAGAACAGTTCCTGATATTGTTGTTAAAGGGTTACCTGAAATTGCTAGAGCAGTTATCAATGTTAAGGATGATGGTAAGAGAGAATTATTAGTTGAAGGTTATGGTTTAAGAGATGTTATGGCTACTGAAGGTATTATTGGTTTACAAACAACAACCAATCATGTTTTAGAAGTTTACTCTGTTTTAGGTATTGAAGCTGCAAGATCTTCTATTGTTAATGAAATTGATTACACCATGTCCAGTCACGGTATGGCCGTTGATCCTAGACATATTCAATTATTAGGTGATGTTATGACATACAAGGGTGAGGTTTTAGGTATTACTAGATTTGGTTTAGCAAAGATGAGAGATTCTGTTTTACAATTAGCTTCTTTCGAAAAGACAACTGATCATTTATTCGATGCTGCATTCTTTATGAAGAAAGATAACATTGAGGGTGTTTCTGAGTGTATTATTTTAGGACAGACAATGTCTATTGGTACAGGTTCTTTCCAATTAATTAAACCAAACTTTGTATCTGATCAAGATTTAAAGCAAAAACCATTATTATTTGAACAACATCATGATGATAGAACAAAGATTTACTAGTTATTGTCTATATATTTAAATAAATTATAATTTCATAAAATCAATGACAATTTACTACATTTATATATATACTTATTTTATAACTATTTCTAACATATCATCTTCTTCTATACCCAAGTCGTCTATTGTCTCATTCATAGCAATAACATCACCGTCAAATAGTATATCAACTATACTATGACTCTCTAAAGGTTTAATACTTTTATAAAGAGAAAAGATATCAGCAATAACCATATCACCTGTTACTCTAATAACAATAGGCTTGTTACTTTTATCTAATAACTTTATAGAAAATTTACCATCGTCTTCAGGCTCTTCATGATCACTTATATTAGCTTGAACTTCTTCAACTTGTAAATTTTCAATCTTTTTACTCCAATCTCTATCGTTTTGACTAATACCTTTTCCTAATAAGCCTGATTGAATTTCTTCAATTATATTTTCTTGTTGATGCATTGTTTGCAATAAATGAAAATCTGGATTTTCAATCTGTGTTTCTTTATCTATTGGAACAAGCTGTAGTTCTACAATATTATCAGCAGACTGAGTTTTTAAATCGTTTATTGTGTTATAAGGGTCAAGCTTAATATTATTATGGTAAAGAAAACAATTATCTTGGTTATAACTAACCTCTTTTGCTCCAATATCTTTTTGTTTAATAATTGCGTCTATAACCCTTGGCAGTATACTTTTAATTGTTTTTTTTCTTTTTATATCAATTACTAAAACACAATCTTCATATCCTGCAATACGTGAAACAATGGATATTCTCAGTTTTTCTTCCAAAGACTTCTCTTGAGAGTAATCTTTATTTTCTGAAGATATATTTTCAAGTTCTTCATCTAAAGATTCTCTTCTTTTACGGGATACTGGTTTTGGTAAAAATGATGGCATACCAAATGCTTTGATGCTATATTGCTCTTCTGATTTATCATTATTATCTTTATTCAAAAAATCAAGTTCATCATTGTCATCATCATCAAAGAATTTATTTATAGCGTTAAAACTAAGTTTACTTTTAACATTATTTTTCAAATCAGCAGGATCAGGATCAGGATCAGTATCAAGATCTAAGTCTGGTAACTTTCTTTTATTTCCTATAGAAGTGGATTCTATATTCGTAGGTGTTTCGTCATCCTTTTG
This sequence comes from Hanseniaspora singularis (nom. inval.), assembly GCA_030565715.1. NCBI lineage: Eukaryota > Fungi > Ascomycota > Saccharomycetes > Saccharomycodales > Saccharomycodaceae > Hanseniaspora > Hanseniaspora singularis (nom. inval.). The sequence goes on along the minus strand of JAJMDG010000129.1, from coordinate 28,412 downwards.
TGGAGATTTATTTTCTTCATCATTATCGTCATCATCTGATGTGAGCATTACAAAAAGATCATCTTTTAGGTCATCATATTGTGATTCATCATCGTCATCATCATAATGTTCTTCATCATCTTTTTGCTTACTTTCATTATTATTTTCTTTGTCGTCTCCTATCTGGCTTTCAACTTCTTTGCTATTATCATAGTTTTCTGGATCATCATGGCTATCTAAGAAATCTGATTCATTGTTATTCTCTGAACATTTATCCATACTACTATCATTAAGATCGTTTTTATCAGCTGGATTGCCTCTCGTGCTTTCTTTTTTTGAGTAACTATTCATTGTTATCTCATTCTCATCTTGCGAGTTTCCTAAAATAATTGAGGAGTCTAGTATATTATTCTGTTCAAGTGTGTTAAAGTTTTTGCCATTATCATCAGAAATATTTACAGAAGCCTCATACCGCAAAAGAGAAGTATCTTTATCTAATTCACAATTCAATTCTTCATTATTTCTAAGATTTGATTCATCAATATTAAATAAAGTAGATTTAGCCAAATTCCTTAGTTGCAAGGTCTTGTTAGATTTATTATTATAAATATTTTCTTGCGACAAATTTAATGTTTCTTTAGAATTAGTGTTAATCTTACTGAATGAAATTTTTGTATCATCACCTGCCAGTACAAACCCATCCTTTGTAGTATTATCGATAATGAAATTTCCTAATTGGATCAGAGTTCCGTTAGACTCTTCAAATTTCTCAATAACGTGTATTTTGACATTTTTGTTTGTTATATACAGATTAATACATGCTGACTCTATTGTTTCAGAAGAAACAATTCTAGTATCAACAGATTGATCTAATTCTATCTCATCATCACTGGATATTAGTTCTATAATCTCTGGCTCTTTAGTTTTTGAACGCGTGAGCATTTATCTAAAGTATTTGTGTGTTATTATATATTTATAATTAGTTGCCTTTTCTATTGAAAAAAAAAAGACTTTTATATATTATTTAAACGATTAATTATTCAAAGTATAATGTTAGTTGGTTATACAATTACCTTCAAGAGGTTAAGTTTTAAAACAATGATAAGCAGTAATTGTAAATACTTTTATCTATTATTTAAATAAAAAGTCAAAAACAAGTTTAATAATATTAAAAAAAAATATGAACATAGTTTAATTATTTCTAAAAAAGGAAAGATTTATTTGTGTATAGCCGCTTATAATTATTAAATATACTAAATATCATATTTTCAAGCAAGTTATATCCGAAAGTATATCTTTTTTTTTTTTTTAATAGCAATAATAATAAAAATTAATATGGTTATATTAACACAGAGCTTTTTTTTTATTAGAAAAGAAAAAAATAGAATTAATGATATTATAATTGAAATGATTTTTATATAATACTTAAATAAAACCATCCAAGTTATACCATTACCCTATACTTGTTAATATACATACTTTACGTTTGAAATGAGTGAATCTAAGAATAATAATTTATATGAATTTAAAGAAGATTTTCCAGTTGAATTTAATAATAATGAATCTGTAACAGATGCTTTGAGTAATAGCAATAGTAAAGTATTATTCACATCTGAAAATAATAACAAGCTTTGGTTGCAAGAAGATTGGGATGATTTAGAAGTAGATGATGAATTTATAAATAATTTAAAGAATGAACTTGAAAAAAATAAGAAATAGAGTTGTAGTAAATACTGGAAATATAATAGATTAGTTTATACTTTACAATCAAGAATATGTTTTTTTTAAAGTCAGAAGATTACGTTTTTAAAGATTAATATTTTGTAATATATTGCAATTATATATATATATATATATGTTTTAATTAATATGATTAATAGAATGACTATCGATATAGTTGTATAAACAAGCTATTAAAGTATATCATATAACCACGGAAACTTAAGAGTTATATTGATTTACTTTTATATTAAGATTTAGTTTAATTATGCTCAAGCACATCTTAGGTTTCAATTGTGTATATATGCTAGCACATTCATATATTTTTGCCACTTTAATAATATAAAAAAGAAGCGTTTTTCAATTTTTTTTTTTTTTTTTTTTTTAGTGTTTAAACATTCGCCACCTAGAATTTTTTTTTTTTTTTTAATGTTTAAAGAATAAATATCATATATCTTGAAATAAAAACAAAACTATTGAAACCAAGTGTAACTTTTAATAATATTATATTGTGAATAATACATAAATTTAAGAATGTCATTTACAGAAGAAGAGTTAGCAACTGTTAGCATACCAGAAGATTTATTACAAGAAGATAGCTCTATAAGAGATATAGATACAAGAACCAAGTTACTTGATAATGAAATAAGAATTTTTAAATCTGAATTACAAAGATTAATGTTTGAAAAACAACAAATGGAATTGAAGATTAAGGATAATCAAGAGAAGATTAATAATAATAAACAATTACCTTATTTAGTTTCTAATATTGTGGAAATTATGGATAACGAAACTCTTTTAAAAGATACACAACATGGGTCTTCAAAAAACACTGATTTAGCTGACACAGGAAAGTCTGCAGTAGTTAAAACAACATCCAGACAAACAGTATACTTACCAATGGCAGGATTAGTTGATACTAGTAAGCTAAAACCTAATGATTTAGTTGGTGTTAATAAAGATTCATACTTAATTTTAGATACATTACCATCAGAATTTGATTCTAGAGTTAAAGCTATGGAGGTTGATGAAAAACCAACAGAATCTTATGCTGATGTAGGTGGGTTAGATAAACAAATAGAGGAATTAGTTGAAGCTGTTGTTCTTCCTTTGAAACAAGCTGAGAAATTTAAAAAATTAGGAATCAAGCCACCAAAGGGTGCATTAATGTATGGTCCACCAGGTACAGGTAAAACTCTTTTAGCTAGAGCTTGTGCTGCACAATCAAATGCCACATTTTTAAAGATTGCAGCTCCACAGTTAGTTCAAATGTTTATAGGTGAAGGTGCAAAATTAGTCAGAGATGCGTTCCAATTAGCAAAAGAAAAACAACCTACTATTATATTTATTGATGAATTAGATGCTATTGGTACAAAGAGATTTGATTCAGAAAAGTCTGGTGATAGAGAAGTACAAAGAACTATGTTGGAATTGTTAAATCAATTAGATGGGTTTGGATCTGATGATAATATTAAGGTTTTAGCAGCCACAAATAGAGTTGATGTGCTAGATCCTGCTTTGTTAAGATCAGGTAGATTAGATAGAAAACTAGAATTCCCATTACCTAGTGAAGAAGCAAGAGCTTCTATTTTACAAATTCATTCAAGAAAGATGACAACTTCCGGTGATATCAATTGGAAAGAATTAGCAAGATCAACTGATGAATTTAATGGTGCGCAATTAAAAGCTGTCACTGTTGAAGCTGGTATGATTGCTTTAAGAAATGGCCAAGATGATATTAAACATGAAGATTTTGTTGAAGCTATAGGTGAAGTACAAAGTAGAAAGGTTAAGAGTGCTTCATTCTATTCTTAGTACATGCTATAGTATATGGCTTATTAATAGATATATATATATATATATATTAAATTTTTTACAATTATCAGATCTTTTTTTAATATATTATACTTTTTTTTAAAAAAAATTCTATTTAACAATTCTTATTTAAAAAGAATTAGTTCTTATATCTAGATAAATATTTTTTTAAAACCTGGCTTATCTTAAAGATTCAACAAAAAACAAATTTTTTATTATTAGAACAAACCTTTCAAATTATCTAGAACCAATACATCATATATTCAATTTTTATAAATAAAGTAAATAAACATTCAAAAATTCACTCATTTCTTTTAAAGATGTATATATATATATATAAACTGAGTTTTTTTTCTTTAAAGATTTTCATTTTTCAAAATTATAAAATTTATTTTTTCATTTTCTTTTTAACTTTGTTTACAAGATCACTTAGATTATTCTTTTCCCCTTGATCAGCAGCTCTCTTTTTTCCGTTTTTATTACTCTTTTTATCCTTAGACTTTCCACCTTTATTTTTATTATTATGTTGAGCTTGGTTAATGATATCTTTCATAGCTTTAGTATCTCTATATTCTGCATTGGTTGGATCAATAGCAAAATCATGATCTTCAAATACTTCAGCAAATCTGGAATCAACTTCTGGCTTGAAATCATCAGTGACAATAGCTTTTTTATTTTGATATTTTGATTTTTTAGATTTTTCCTTTTCAGATTTCATCAATTGATTCATATTAAAGTGTGCTTTGCTATTGATATTTGAGACACCATCAATAGTATCTTCACCACCTGTCAATAGTTTCTTTAATTTCTTTTCTTTAATTTCTTTCTCTTCATCATCACTTTCATCATTCTTTGCGGATCTTATCTTATCTTTAACATCTGCTGTTTGTTGTTTCTTTAATTCTTTAATCTTTTCTTTGCGTCTCTTTTTTCTTTCTTGCTCTTTTCTTCTCAACTTCTCTATAGAAGTTTCTTCTGGATCACCTGGTTTATTTCCTTCTTCAATATCGTTTCCTGATAAAGCTGGTTTAAATGTGATTTCCATATCAACTTCACCATCATCAGAACCGTCAGATTCAATATTAGCAGATTTACCAAAGTTTCCTACTAATGCTTTCATTTTATCAATTTTTTCTTGTTCATCAGCATCTACTGATTCAACTTCAGAGTCTGAAGCTAAATATGCTTGGAAATCCATATCATCTAATTCTTTCTTAGAAAATGCTTTCTTAGATAATTCCAATCTGTCCTTTGGTGTTTCATCCCATGTTAACTTAACCTTGGAATGTTGTAAAGCATCAGTGGTAAAATCTAATGGGTTATATTTAAAGTTTTTAGGTAGTTCACCGCATTCATCTTTAATATCACTTTCATCAAATTCCATATCGTCTGGAACATATCTTAAATCAAATATATTAGCAGTAGATTCATATTCTGTTTTATCACATTCGTTGTAGATCTTTTTAGCAGTTTCAATAGAATCACATTTTATAATGGCATAATAGTATCTTAATCTTTCAAGTTGATATCTTCTTAAGGCTTTGGAGTCATAGTCTGCTTCACCATCGTCTTCTTCATACAAATCTTTGATATCAATATCAGAGTCAGAATCACTTTCATCTTCTTGTTTCTTTTTCTTTTTACTTTGGAATAATTCTTTTGGTGGCCCTTCAATCTCTTCTCTAGCCATTCTTTCCTTTCCAAATTCTGAAGGGTATATTTTTAAGTTTAAAATCTTTCCACCTTTTGGTACAAATGATTGAAATGTCATCATTAAATCAATAGCCTTTATGTTATCCCAATCCATGTTAACACAAGCTATAACAGATGTTGGATCAGTGTCTTCATCGTCTGGGTTAACTTGTCCAGGAATGTTTAATTCTTCATTTTCAGAGTCAATTTGGGAATCATAATCTTCCATTTCAGAGTATCCATCAGATGATGAGTCATCTTCACTTTCTTCATCAGAAGAAGAAACAAAATCAGAAGGTACTTCACCTCTAGCTCTATCAAACTTAGGCTCTTCTTTTTCATCTTCATCTTCATCATTATCATCATCTTCGGAACCTTTTTCTTGTTCTTCTTTAGAATAGTATTTTTCAAAATCTTTCTTTTCTTTAGCATTTTCATCCACAATCTTTCTACCATATTTATCAACATAAGTTCTCTTCTTATTCTTTCCATTTTCAAATGTTTTAATTTCTAAATCTTTTTTGCTAAATCTTGAATCTAATTTAACTTTTTGATTCTTTTTAATCTTGTTCAAGTTCTTGAACTTTGGATCATTTTTAATATTATCAAATCTTGAATCAGACATTATATGTATATATGATTAACAAAGGAGCTGGTTTTATTTACTCTTATATATATTATTACATAGCAATTTATAATAAAAAGAACTTAACAAGTAGTTTTAATTATTCTTTTTAAACAAATAGTTGAAAAAAAAAAAAAATAATTCAAGTTTTATTTTATTACTATTACTAATGTAGTTGTCTTAATTGGGATATTTTAAACTTATAAAGAAGAAGAAAAAAAAGAAATATAACCACTTCACGTGATATACATTTAATGATTGGAACAAGTTTATATTTTTTTTAAAAAAATAAGGCATAATAATATATATATCTAAGGATTCTAAGCTTTTTTATTTTTAGTTTTATTGACTAATTTTTTCTTTAAATGCTTTTTCATCTTAACTTGTCTTTTTTCTCTTTTAGCTAATTTAGCTTCTTCCTTTCTTTGTTTTTTAGCGTCTTTATCTTCAAACTTTTTACCTCTAGGAATATGTTCATCATCACTAAATTCACTATCACTATCACTATCACTACCACTACCACTATCATCCTCATCTTCATCACTAGAGTCAAAATTTTTTTCATCATCATTTTCGTCATCGCTTTCATCGTCACTTTCATCATCTAGATCATAGACTTTAACTTTTTTGTTTGCGTATTTTTGATTATGTGAGGCTAAAAGTTGCTTTAATAAATCGAACTTACCATCAGTAAATCTATCAAAATCTTTTTCTTCTAGTCCATTCAAATCTCTAACCAAATATAAGTTTCTGTAAATCTTATCTTCTTCAACATCTTCAATAGTTAATTTTTTACCAACATTCTTTGGAATGTATTCTAATAAAAAGTTCATATAAGCTTCTCTATCTCTGTTTTTAATCAAAAGTGGTTCTAAGTTTTCATCAAGATTCTCAGTAATAACAAATTGGAAAATATCTCTTTCATTAAATAACACAAGATTTCTAAATTTTTTATGAAAGAATAAGTTCACATTTTTAATATCCATTCTTAAGAAATCTAAAGACATTGGATGCTCTGGCTCAACAGATTGGGAAACATCAATCATATACAGATCATCATTAAAAACTAGAGTATTATATTCACTTAAATCTGCATGGACCAATCTACAAACTCTATAAAGAATTCTAATATAAGCTATTATTTTATAATACATTTGATAAACGTCTTCCATAGTTTCATATTCATCATAATCTTTTAATTTTAAAGCTGGCTTTGTAGTAGAATCAATATTATTATCACCTAAAAATTCCATAACCAAGACGTTATTCTTTATATCAATTGGTTTTGGACAAAGAATAAATGGGTATGAATAGATTCTTTTTAGATTTCTAAATTCTTTTTCTGCCCAAATCTTAATAAGTTTTCTAGGGTTATGTTGTGACTTATTATTTCTAAATCTAAATTCACCGTTAATATATCTTTCCCTATCTTTAAAAATTAAAATAGATGTTTTATAAATTTTAACTGCATATTGATGCTTTAATTCTGGATCTGGTTGTAAAAGATCACCTTCAAACGCATGATATACGTTAGCTTCTTTCCCTGTGGATAAACAACCGTTTAATTGTTGAATGGTACCAGAGTATATAAATTTATTTACAAATTTTAAAGTTCTTTGATCTAAAACATTCTCTACAGTAGCTCTAGTTCCTTTATCTTTTGATATTTTTTTCCCTTTTAAATTTTGTTTTAAAATATCAGAGTCATCTCTATCTTCATAATTACTCATTGCTATTATTTTAGACAGTAAAATGTTAGCAATTTCTAGTGGGATTTTCTCTGGATTCTAAATATTAATTGTAACATTATAATGTTATATCATAATCATAAGAAGAGCATCTTATATTTAAACTGGAAAATCTTTTTTTTTTTTTTTTTCTAAACTTTCATGATATTATAGAAAAAAACAAAAACAAAAAAGAAATGTTTTATCACGTGATTATATATGCGTTATTTATTGGTATTAAAGGTTAATAAGACAAAATATTTTTCTATAGAAAACATTAAAAAACAAACAAACAAAAAAAATAATACTACTAATGCTCGGTTATTAAATAAATATATCGAAATTTCATTTAAAAACGATATTTAAACACAAAAAAAACATAGTCATTTGAATCTCTATTCATAACAAACACTATATAGAAATATAAAAAACCCAAATATTAAGTTTTAGAAATATATTATTCAATTTATTTTAATTAATTTTTTCTAGAATTAATATTTATCAATGGCTACAACATTAGAATCACCAGCTATGGAAAGTGAAAGAGATGGATTTATCACTGTAAATACAACCAATAGCGATGTAAAGCTATTTGGGTCAATAAGATTACCTACATCTGCTTTTATGATTAAAAATTTACCATTATTTTTTGCAGTAGAAATAGTATTAGGTGTTTTAATTATTAATAAGTTTAATAGTGTCTATGGATTATTATCTTTAGTAACAGGCCATACTCTATCAACATTTCAATTGTTTTATTACTTCAATCAATTTTGTACTTTAATCATATATTTAAAAGGTTTAACAATTGTTCACAACCCTAATGTCAAGTATTATTCATTTTTAACACTTGTTAACTTTATAGATACAATAGTATTGATGTTTTCAATGACTGTTTTTAATTTCACATATGATCTTGAAGATAATTTTATAGATCCTGGTAATAGCAAGCAAGCTGCTAGTAAACAATATGAAATGTTTATAATATTTAGTATGCTGATGATAAATATTCTTATTAAAGTTTATTCTAATTTTGCATTACTATCTTTCACAAAAGAAATGCTATTTATGGGCAAATTTTCTTTAGATGAACATGAAGAAATGATAAATTTATCCAATTTGAAAAACTTTAATAGTGGTAATTTCTTCCAAAATATGTACAAAAGTAAAATAGAATATGCATATGAGTTTTTAAAATGGAGATCATATATCTTAATCAAAGAATCACTTTATTAAAGTCTGAATATATATACTTAATAGTTATTTATTATTTATTATTTCTGCAAAACAAACCAAGAAGATTGAATTAACGTTTTTTTTTTTTGTTTTTTTTTTTTACTCTATCATTATAAAAATAAAATTAAAACATTTTTGCATGTTCTTAATATTGCCAACAAATGTTGTAAAAGTATTTAGGAGAATCAATGGATAAATCCTTAAGATCTTGTTTAAATCCAACTTCTACGAAAGGTCCTCTTTTTGAAAAGTTTGTACCTGTTGATAATCCCCAAGTTGATTGAATATCTGAATTGCTTAATTGTAATTTAGAATCTAATGATAGTGTAGTAAATATCTTATCACCTAATGTACAAGAAATATTATTGTTCAGTTGTTTTTCAAAGATTTTTAAATTGTTGTCTAAAGTCAAACCATGTGTAGGGTTTAATTTAGTAGAAATATTTAAAGTTTCTTTACTAATAGCAGATGAAACTTCATGTTCATAGCTTACACCCCATCTACCAAATTGTTTCATATTTTCTTGATATTTAATTAAGATGCTAAACTTTTCTACAAAATCAGATGCAAATGATAGATCAAATGCTTTTGTAGATGATAATTGGCTTAATAACCCAAACTTAACGTTCTTAATTGAACTGTTTCCTTCAGCAAAATCAGCATTAGCTTGGAAATATAACTTATCCTTAGGGTTATTTAAGTACTTATGTTCCATATTTAATTGTAAAGATGGAAAAATGTTATCTTTTAACAAAGAAGTACTAAATCTAGCAGAATAATTAAATATAGATGCGTTAAAAACATTTAAAGCACTATTAGCGTAAGATAAATGTAAAACAAATGGCTTCTGGTTAGAAGCTGTAGTAGATAGCTTGATGGCAGGAATTCCAAAAGTATTTAATTTTGAGTAGATGTCAAGCTCAACTGGTATAGGCTTATGACTAAAGAAATTTTCTCTTTGATTTAAGTAGTCGTATTTCTTTGATGCAAAGTTTTTATTAACAATGCTATTCATTTGATTTTCATAATCTTTTTTATCTAAAGACAAATTAACTTGCATGTTGATATCGTTTTCCTTAAATAATTTTAAATCTATCCATTGGTTTCTTAAAGATTCAAGTTTTTGCTTTAAAAGTTCAGATTTGTAAATAGGTTGATCAATAATTTGAGATTTTAATAAAGTTGTATATAATTGCTTGTTTTCAGCACTATTGATTTCGGATTCATTTTTAATGTTTATTTTAGTAACGTATAATAATGCGTTATTACCGTCTTTAGAGTTATTAAACTCATCCCTATTCTTAATTTCAGCAACAATATTGTCTGTTGACATTTTTAAATAAAATTTGTTATCTTTTCAACTTGGATTATACTTGATCTCTATTTGTTAATAATGAAAAGAATATATATGTATTTAAAAAAAAACAATTGTAAATTAAGTTAAGCTTTTCAAAACTTGCATGAAATTTTTTTCATTAAAAAAAAAAAAAAATACATATATATATACAATAATTTCTTTTGAATAATAAAGCTAATTTATGGTTTACCCTGACATGTTTTTAAAATTTATTAACAATGATGTTATTATTATTATTTTTTTAAAGGGACTGTTTTTATTTATTTATTAAAAAACATCAATATTATCTACATCAATAAAAAAAGCTTTTCTAAGGACATTATGTTTTTGTTTGAAAATAGTGATATATACATTTAAATAATTATACGTATATTGAATTTTAATAGCCAACACTAATTAAGTAATCAGCTAATTGTTCAACAATTGTTGTGGCTTCACCAGCAAAAACACCAGGTGGGTAATGAGCTACTAAGATAGCTTGTCCAGTTCTAACAAGAATAACACCTTCAGCATCACTTCTACCATAGATGGATCTTTCATCAGCTCTTATAAGCATATATTTCTTTCCAGATAAATGGATACCGTGTTGTTGTACGTTAGATGGATTATCAAAAGAGGCTGCTAAGCTAGCAATTTCTTCACCAGAAATATTAAATCCATTAGATTCAGCCCATAAAGAATCACCTGCTTTGGAGTATAAAGCGGCTTTATCAACTTTACCGGTTTGAATTAAATTTTCAGTGTAAGCTTGCCAAGACATATTTATTTTGATAGAAAAAAAAAGAACAGTTGTTTAGTTTATATACAAACGTTGCTTAATGGTTTAATTAACTTTCTTTTTTTTTTTTTTTTTTTTACATTTGTTTTGAAATTTATACCTATCTTAATAATAATAAAAAGTTTAAAGGTACAAAAATTAAAGTGTTAAAAAAATTTATAAAGATATAATTGCAAAAAAAAAAAAAAAAAAAAATTTTATTTTTTTTAATGATTTAAACAAAAATGCGTTTCAATGTCACGTTTTTATGATAACAATAGATTTAATATTTACTGACTTAATAATAATAAAAAATTAAATAAAAAATGTCTTCATCATACAGTTATATAAATCTATATAATTATTCTTCATCATCTTCAATGACTACTTTACGTTTTTTAGTTGGTTGGGAATCTTCTTCTTCCTCTTCTTCTTTGAATGCTAATTCAGTTTTAGCTTTACTTAGTCTATCATTATCAGAATACTCTTCTTCTTCTTCTTCATCGTCATCATAATTTTCTTCTTCTTCCTCATCATCATTAACAACAAAATCATCTTCTTCGTCACTTTCAGCATATTCATCTTCTTCATCACCCAAACCTCTTCTATCAAAGCCATCATCTTCATCATCATATGTTTGTTTATATTTTCTTTTGTAACTACCTTCAGTAGAACCGTTTGTTTCTATCTTTCTTTCTAATTCCTTTTCTTTACGTTTTTGTTCTTTAAGTTCTTCTCTTCTTCTAGCTCTAGCAACAGCGTCTTGCTGTCTTTCAAGTTCTTCTAATTCTAAGGCAGGATCTTTTCTAATGAAAACAGTTCTTGGACCTAGTTTTTCATTTTCTTTTTTAGTTTGTGCCTGCACTGCCTTAGCTAATCTTTTATGTAAATTAGATTTCATAGTAGCTGGTACAAAAAGACATTTTTCTTTGATTATACCTGAGTCACCAGTTGTTTGTAAAAGATTTGCTCTTGGATATGTTTTAACAAGTAATGAACATTCTAATTCATTCTTTATAATGTCACAATATTCGTCACCAATCTTTAAAGAGAAACTTCCATCCTCCCATTCAACAATTGTAGCGTTAGATTCTTTTGTAATAGATCCTGTTTTTGGATCTTTAGTATATCTCCAACGAATAGTTGATTCATCAAATAAAGACATATTAATTTTGTCGTTTGTATCTAAATTTGGATTGTTAAGTCTTTCATTAAAAGTTTGTAAAAATTGTTGAGGATCAAAATTCTTAGAGTCAATTTTTAAAAATGGTGGTAATCTACTCTGTATAGTTTTATCTGCATTATGATCGTGTTTATATGGAACAATATGTTTTGGAAGCTCAGCTTCAGCAATTTTAATTTCATCTTGATAATCTGATTCAGATTCAGCTTCAGAGTTGTATTCATTTTCTTCATCTCTAATCTTTTCTTTTTCAGTTTTAATTTCTTCTTCCTCTAATTCTTCTTCTACTTCTTCTTCACTATTCTCTCCAAATAAATCGTCCATATCAACTTCTTCTTCTTCTTCTTCTTCTACACCCTCAACTTCACTTTTATCAATGTTTGTTAATTTTTCATCTTCAATTTGTTGTTGTGACATTTCTAAATGTTCGGACTCTTTTTCAAAGGTATCTATATCAGCCATTTTATTATCAAACACAGAACTATAAAACTAAGATATATATTAATTCACACCTGTATAATCTCTGGATGTATATTGTTGTAATTCTTTTTTTATATTATTTCTTTATATTTAATTATTTAAAAAAATTTTTTTTTTTTTTTCAAAACATAAAATAAAAACAAATATGGATTTTCTGACAAATCACGTGGACACTACAATCAGTATATAAACCAAATTTTGTTTAATCAATAGTATATATTAAAAAAAGTATTATAAAAGTACAAAAAATTCAAAATAATATATATATATAAGCTATTATTAAGCATTTTTTGAAAATTTTCATTTTTGAAATTTTTTTTTTAAAAACATAATATAGAAATAAATTATCCATGAAGAAAACTAAACTTTATATAAAACACTGTATTAATCACTTATATCAAAAGATTATACTTTTTAAAATACAGCTTAGACTAGGATTTATTAAAGAAAAATATATAGTAAGCTTTAAAATAGTTTTACAAACTTTATTTCTTTATTCAATAATACTGTTTGTTGGATTTGAAATTTATTCATTTGCTGTAAAAGCCCCAAAATCAATTGTATTATCAAAATATTATCCACATCCACATCAATTAAATAACAAAGATATGTGTTTTTCTTGGGAAAAAATGACATTACAACCCAATATGGCTAAAGATATTGATTATGATATACAATTAGGCCAGTACTATTCTAATTGGTCTCCATATAAACCCTATTTATTTAAACCAACAAATATCGATATGAGACATACATCACACATTTATTATAGTTTTATTAATATAGATCCAAAAACAGGAAAGGTTTGTTTCACTGATAAAGATGCGGATTTAAATTTAAAAAATGATAAATTTAAAGAAAAAGGATTAATTCTGCAATTTAATCATATGAGAAGAAATACTGATTATTTTGATACAAAAAATGTTCCAATAAAAAATTTTGTTGATGAGAAATTCAATCCATTTAATTATACATTAGATCATCAAAAAAATTTTAAATTTATTCTGTCAATTGGTGGTTGGTCACAAAGTAAAAATTTCAATTCGTTAAAAAAGAAAGAAAATTTAGAAAATTTTATAGATAGTTGTATTAGACTATTAATAGCAAATGGGTTTGATGGGATTGATATTGATTGGGAATATCCTAGTCACAAAGATGAAATAAAATTGTATCATACCGTTTTTAAAAGATTAAGAAATGAGTTAGATAAGTTGGAAAAATTAATAATGCCAAATAAACAAGATGGCAAAAACTGGTTCCACTTGTCTACAGCTATTCCTTGTACTATAGATACTTTAAAAAAATTAAATATAAAAGCAGTTGAACCTTTTGTTGATAATTTTAATCTTATGGCTTATGACTTAGCAGGAGAATGGTCTGATGAGACAGCTTATCATTCAAATTTATATAGTGGAAATAACAATCCTAATGATCTGAATATAGATGAAACAGTTAAGTATATACTACAAAAATTAAACATTCCATCTAAAAAGATTATTCTTGGAATGCCATTATATGGAAGATCTTTTTCTAATGTAAAGATGGATCATAATAAGGTTATAAATGTTAAATTTAAAGGTGTTGATAGTGATTATGACAAAGATTCTCCAGGAATTTGGCCATATAATGCAATAACCAAGCTTAACTACGAAACATTCTTTGATGAGTCACTGGTTGCAGCATATGCTTATAGTAAAAAGAAAAAGCATTTGATAGTATATGATGATTCTAATTGTATTACAAGAAAGGCAGAGTATATAAAACAAAATAAATTAGGTGGTGGGTTTTTTTGGGAAGCAAATGGTGAGAGAAGAGATACAACAGCCGAAAAACTAGTTACATATTTTAGTGACTATTCTTGTATCCCTATTGATAAAAAAATTCAATCAATTTGGAACACAAATGAAATAAAAACTTTTTATAAAAAACATTTAGAAAGAGTTGATGCTTATTGGAATGATGATCCTGACTTATTTAAGCAGGCAGTTCAAGTATATGATATCATGAATCTACCATCTGAATGATATATATATATAATTATATAAAAAGAAATGATACTAATGTAATATAAAAAAAAAAAAGGATTTAATAGTCATTTGGATATACACACATATATATACACATAAGCAACATTATACTTTATCAGGGCTTTTTTCATTTATTTAATTTACTATTTTATAATTCATATAAAATGCTAATGAATGATAACATTTTATTTATTTTTTAAAGAATAATTTATTTTCTTTAAAATACAGATTCCATACCAGTGAAAACCTCTAAAACCCCTGCAACAACTTCTAAATATAACTCACTTCCAGGATTTTCTTTCATTTCTTGTTGAACAAGATCATAAATATTAATAGAAATTCCTGTTTTAGTACCTGATGTTAAATCAAATGGCCATTTGCCAAATTGTTCTGAAATTTCTTCTGCTCTTTCAAATCCTTTATCTCTTTTTTCGTATTCTAAGGATTGTAAAACTTTTTCCAATACATTACTAGCATGTGCACCTGCAACTAAACATAATGTTCTTATGGATGAAAATGATGTATCTTCAGGGAAATATTTATTATAACTTAGTTGCATATTTCTGTTGACTAAAGCTGATAAAACTCTTCTTTTAATAGATTCTTTACAATTTTGATCTATAATAGGCCATGAAACAACATCAAATAAGAAATAATTTTTCATCTCAGTTCTTAAAACACCTTTGTCAGCAAGTTCTTTACAAATTCTTTCCCTAACTTGTTTTAATTGATAATTAATTTTCATTAAATTCCAAGTTTCTCCACTAAGTAAATCAATCCAAGAAGTTATTGATTGTTGCTGATCTACATTATCTTGAGACATAAGATTTAAAGATTCATCTAATAAAAATTCACCGGTTTTAGAATTATCCACAACTTCAACTAATCTTTCGGAAATTTCATATCTTTTTCTAGCAGGTTCATCAATAATTCTAATCTTTTTACGTAAAGCCAATTCAATTAAAATTAAACCTCTTAATGCATATGAAATATTGTCATTCCAAAATGATAACATTCCATCACTTTTTAATCCTAATAAAACTACTTCTTCCATCAATGTTAGTTCTGGAACTACTAATTCATTATCGCCATTATTACTTTTAATATTATTTGAATTGTTATTATCTCCTGTAGAACTTAACTTAACTTTAGATAGTTTATTATTAATTGAATCTAATTCAGATTCATCATAATCTTCATTATATTCATCATCGTTTTTTTTCCCTCCTCTTCTATGAATCATGTTTTTAATGTTTTTAATCTATAATATAACTTTTTAAAATAGTATTAAAGCAAAATTTAGATAATATATTATTTAATTATGCTTTAATTATATTGCTATGATTCTGGTTATTATAATTTTATTTAAGAATAATTTAAAGGTTTAAAACCTGTTTTTTTTTTTTTTAATCCTTTTTTTTTTAACATGTGTTATTTATAACAGATCTATATAAATGTTTCATTTTAAAAAAAATTTTCTCTCCCTTTAAGGATCAATTTATTTTTACAAATTACGTACATTAAACTTTTTAGTTAATGACTATTCATCTAATAAAATAAATAATTTTAAATAATTATCATTGTTTAAAAAAACTTAAACTTATACTTTCAAAATATATATGATTTACTAAAGTTAAGCAATGTTTCTATCTAAAGACTTGATTAACTCATTTATCTTACTTGTTTTAACGTAGGCAAGATAATAAGCTGTATCTTTGTTATCGGGATCGTGATTAAATATTTCTTTTTCAGGATTTTCAACTTCGGTAACTTCTTCATCATTATATTTTCTCCAAATAGAATCATCTTTTATATATATCCAATAATGTCCGTAATTGGCTTCACCTCTATGCATAAATACAGCGAATAATGAATAGCCATAGGTTCTATAAGAATCAAAGTAAGAACTAATTTCATTGTTTAGATCAAATATTTCGTTATCTAACGATTCAAGTTTTTTATCGATATGATCTTTCAAACCACTTAAACATTTTATACTTTTTTTCAATTCCTCATCAACAAAATTCATTGATTGCTCGTATAATTCACTTTTCAAAAACTTCAAGGAAGTAGATATAGATGATCTTAGTGACATAGGCTGTGTTCCATTGAAACTAGATTTAGTTTTGCTATTAACTTTATTTCTTTTTGTTTTTAATAAATGTAATTTTTCATTTAGTTTTTTATAGCTGTTTATCATATCAGTGTTGATTGCACCCTTTACATATCTGTCTAAAAATAATTCTTCAGGAAAGATTATTTGTAGATTATTTTTCACAGGTTCTAATTTTGTTTTATCAAATTCAACTCTTTGAATCTGTATTTGTAAAATATCAGGAAGTTCTTTAATAGTAATTTCTTTTTTAACTTGTCCATATTCTTTCATTTCAATTATTTGTTGATCATCATTAAAAAATTGATCTAAAGCTTCATATAGATTTTTTGGTTTATTATTAAGTTGAATTAGTAAAGAACTAAAATTTTCTTCCATCTCATCTTTACCTTGAATGTTAGCATCTAAAATATCTTTCAATGTCACTTCTAATTTCCCATTAAACAACTTATTGTCCAAACCATCTTTTTTATCATTAGAACTTGTATCATATATTTGCTCAATAAAATTTAGCATGCATTCTGTAACATCTTGTTGTCTTCCTATATCAAGTGTCAACTCTAATGAATCAAGATCTGGAATCTTCCCATCAACTAAGCCTGCACCACCTCTTGGCGCAAATGCAAGATATACCAATTCATTAGAAGGGATGGAAATTTTATATTTTGTATTAATCATATCATTGTATAATTTTTGAATTTGAATTAGGAAATCTTGGCATCTTTTTTTATCTAAATCATCTACTAAAGAATCTTCAGTCTCATCCTTTGATTCCAAAATATATCTTTTCAAAGGTGTTATAACAAAGTAATATTGTAAAAGTGAGTTTAAATAGCATGTATTACCACTATTAAACAACCCAACAGGCCAGTTTCCATTCTTTAAAAGTCTATCATCTACAAACCCTGTTGCTAAGAATCTTTCAATAACCTCACTTTTCAATTTTGTACCAATATATTTCAATGATATGAAATAATACAAAAAATTATCAAAAACTTCATCATTTAATATGATTGCGTCACTAAAATCTTTTTCATTTTTTAAGCAATATAATACAAAATTATTAATAACATCCATTTCTTTAAACTCGCCTTCTTCAAGTTTCAAACATTTAAGCGCATCTTCATAGCTATATTCATCTCCTGAATAGTATTTCATCATGTATTCATTGTTTTTTAATGCCAAGTCTATTAAAGGTAACTGTTTTAAACACAATCCTATAGTCAACAAAGCACGATCATAAACACTTTTATTTGCAGGATCATCCTGTATTTTTAAATTATAAGATGTCTCTACCCAATCTGCCTCTTTAACGTTATAATCAAGTTCAATAGCATAATAAGCATCAAATATGGTTTTAAAAGGCAGGCATTGTAGTTGAATTCTAGTTTCTTCATCAATTGATTCTGAAGACTCTGATTCATCATCCCCGTCATTAGACATGTTTAGTTTATGAACTGCAGAATTTATATATGAGGAAGATGATGAAGTCTCATCAAAGTAATTTGGTGGATCTCTGTCTTCAATACTATTCGATGTGTAAACAGGATTCTGAATTATACTTTGTTTGTTTGAAAAATGATTGTTCTCTAATATAACACTAGAATCTGAAGATGATGGACTAGAATGTCTTAAGTCACCATTAAAAATATCTTTTTCTTGTTTTTTATAATTTCTTTCTAATCCTATAGCACTTGAAGGTAGCATTTCCATATCCTCTAAGTAAGATTTAGTTTTATTAGAAATTTGTTGAAACCCTGAGACTGGGGTGAATCGTTCGTTATTATCCTGAAGTTCTAAACCATCATCATCACTCAAAATAGTTTCAAATGTAGTTTCATTTGCATGTTTATGATAACTCTGTCTCCTTTCATTATCTTTGTTTATGTACATACTATACTGGATAGATGGCGAGAGTTTTATACCTTGTGGTGATTTCTTTTGTTTATCAATATCAGATAATAAGTCAGGCGTTCTTAAAAAAATATTATCAGTTTTCTTAGACATTGTTTATGAGAATTTATAACAATAGTTCTATAGATATTATAAATAATCCAAAAAAAAAAGAGTGTGTATGAAGATTTCTGGTTATTGTTAAGTATTCTAGTCATATTAAACTTTTTAAAAAAAACATAATTTAAGGTGTAATTTTTATTACTTTCCTTCTAAATCATTATTTGTCTGAAATTCGGACTTAGGTAGCTAATCTTGGTGCGGTTTCGGATATATGATTTTGTTAGGACAGGGGCCTTATTTACGATGTTTATACTTTTTGTTTAGATCGCGATGGTTTATATTATATTTTATATACATCATATAAATCATCTAGTAAATAAATTAGTCTTTCAGTACTTGAAAGCAGTCCCTTTTATACAGTTGGATTCAAACAACTGTTCTATTTTCAATTGTCGATTCTGTAATTATTATTAGGTAATAAATAAAAATTTAGACCTTTCTATTCTTCTGTATTACCTAACAGGTTTTCACTACTGAATAGGAAGGTTCGCTTGGTTATACCTGTTATCTTCAATAATCTTATGCCATGTAATGTAGAGATTTGTAGTGGTCACACGTAGTTGCGTTTTCCAGACATTATTCAAACACACGTGACAGAATAAACCACTTATATAGATAATAATAATAAAATTAAAATTTTTTTTTTTTTTTTTTTTGTACAAAGGCAAAATTATAGGGTATAAGATATGTATTTTTAAAAGAGAAAAAAAAAACGATAAACTTTAGATAAATTAAAACTTAAAGAAATAATCAACGAATAACCATATTTAAATTTTTTAGCAGTATCATGGGTAAAGCTGTATCTACATTAACAAGTGATGATATATCACATTTAAAACAAAAAACATATTTTGATAAAAGAGAGATTAAACAGTGGTATAAAGGGTTTATAAGAGATTGTCCACAAGGATATTTAACTAAACAAGAATTTATTCAAATTTATTCTCAATTTTTTCCATTTGGTGATTCAACTGAATTTGCATCTTATATATTTAAATCATTTGATATGAACAATGATGATGTTGTAGATTTTAATGAATTTATAATCGGTTTATCAATAACTTCTAGAGGTACTGTAGAGGAAAAACTTGACTGGTCTTTTAAGATGTACGATGTACGAAATAAAGGAGAGATTTCCTATGATGATATGCTTTTGGTGGTTACAAGTATTTGTAAAATGATAGGAACTATGTTTTTAGAAACTCAAAATAGTAATTCTGAAGAAGATGATGACTCTGCTGAAGAACATTTATCACCTGAAATCAGAGTTAAAAGAATATTTGAAAAATTAGATAAAGAAGGAAAGGGTGTTTTGAATAAACAAGAATTTCAAAATGCATGTAAACTAGATGCTCAAATTTTATCTGCATTGAATATTTATGACGGATTGATATAATACATTAAGAAAGCTAGAGAAAATATTACTTTATAATATAGATAAATAACAGGCATCTGTCATTACTTAAATGCTTATATCCAAATATATATACATACCCTATAATTAATAATTTATGTCTTTTATTGTTATATAAGTTTGATTTAAACTCTTTCTGCAGCAAAGATTGCAACTCTACATATCATCTTGATTGTTTCTGTTAAAAGCATGTATGGAACAGCATCTTTAGAATCATATTTTATAGCAGTATCTAAGTGTTCTAATTCATCATCTCTAAATTGTTTGATTGTTTCTATAACTTCATTAATTTCATAATTACCTTCACCTTCTAAAAGTTCTCTGTCTTTAAAATAATCATTCAAAACTCTTAGTTGGTCATTATAATGTCCACCAATAACTGTCTCTACAGCTTCAGTACATGCCATCGCAGCTTGTGGTGAAATTAATGCTGTTCCTGCACCAATAGCAAATGCTCCAACTGTCCAAAGTGGTGTAATTAAAGAAGGTCTAACATTATGCTTTAGCTGAAGTTTGTTGAAAGTGGCATGATGATGTATTTCTTGGTCCCACATATGTTGTAGAATAGGTTTTAAATGTGGGTATTTATTAGCCAAAATAAAATATTGGCCTGCATATATATAATTAGCACCAAGTTCACCTGCTTGATCAACTCTGATGACTCTATTAAAATAAGCTCTTTGATCTTTGGTTAGTGGTTTTACAGGTGTATAGTTCTTAATCATATTTAAAATTTCTTGTTTTTTCGCAGGTGGTGTCACTATAGCCTCTAGTGAAGAACTGGCTGATGTAGCAGCTTGAAATAATCTTTTATTTACTCTCAACATAGTATTTTAGTATTTATCTGGTTATATAACATTCTTTTCTTTTTTCTAATAAACATAAATTCCATTCAAATGTTATATACTTTCGTTTAGAAAAAAATTAAAAAAAAAAAAAAAAAAATCTTTTTATTACTATTTATTACTATTTATCTATATAAATGTTTAAATATTTTAATAAAATCACGTGTTGAGGCAAAATAATTAATTTTTGTTTAATTAAAACATTATGGTATATGCATTAAATACTAATTTTATATAAACTTAATAATCTATATATCTGTGGAAAATTTTCAATAATTCCAAACCTAATTCATATGGCTTTATTTCTAAACCATTTCTTGAATCAGTTACAGGTTTCATATTATTACATGGAATTAAGATATGTCTAAAATATCTATTAGGGATTTGTCTAAAAGATAACCACCCAATGTTAAAGCTTTGTGAGTCATTAGAATGGCTGCTTTTGATTTCAGCAACACCAACAAACTTTCCCATTCCATTAACAGAGAAAAATAGAAAAACTCTATTATTTTCAGAGTTAAAGCATCTATTAATGTTAGTAGCGATCTTTAAAGGAAAGCTCCAACTTTTAGATTTAGTACTTTCTTCAACTTCTTTTAAAGAGTTTGTTTTGACTAAAAAAAACTTTGTATTTTTTTTATAAATTTCAGGAAAAAGAAAAGGCTCTGTTGGTGAAGTAACTTGTAAATGTTGAGCCTCTGCCTGATCATTTTCAGAATCATCTATTAAAAAATCAAATCTTTTTTTCACATCATTAAAATTTTGGTACGTATAATTCATGGATTTTGGTGATGTATCATTAAAATTTTCTTTTTCATTAACTAAAGTACTATAATCATACATTTTTTTTAAATAATCGTTATTGTTAGCATGAGATATTTTTTCCAAGTCTTCTGCTTTTTTTAACATGAATTCATCTAAAGATTTCAAAGTATTTGTCAAAGAGTTATCTTCAACTGGTGGCTCTCTAGTGCTAAAAGTTCTTGGAATAATTAATGAATTATCACTAACTGAACTTAATGGGTATTTTGAATGATTTTGAGATGTTGGATCAAAATAAAATATTTGGTTTAAAGATCCAGGTACAGTATTTGTTTTATTTCTTTGAGTACTGTTATTTAAAGCATCTTTTAAAAGTATATTATCAAAATTCAATTTTTGTTCTTGATTTCTTATAGAATAATAATTGTTCATTTGTTATATATGCTTATAAGTAAAAGTTAATATAAAGGAATACCAGAAGAAAAGTGCTGGTTTAGGTGGAATAAAGAGTTAAAACAAAAATAGATAAATTATAAGGTACTATCTCTCAATTATAAGTTAATGTTGGTTTATATATATATATATATTCAAACCCTATTTACAATTTTTTTTTATTTTAAAGTTTCTTACTTAAATGATATGGATAAAGATTAGGTTTTTTTTTTTTTAATTACACAAAAACGATATAATTTATTTTTAAAAAAATTATATCCTTTTTTTATTAAGATATAAAAACATTATCAATGTAAAAAGAAAGAAACTTAGATAAGAATTAACTAAATAAAAAAAATCTAACTTTTTAAAAGAATCATTATTTGTAAACCTCTTTGATCATGGTTATAGCACCATCACAGTCATTCTTGTTCATAACAAAGAACCCTTGCAATTGAGCAGTTGAAATACTTTTCTTTTTATCAACAGATTTACAATACTCTATGAATTCAGCACATTTATCAAATTGGTTTGGATAGAACTTCAAAAACATCTTTTCCATTTGGTATAAAGATGCATTACCAATGTACTGTTTAAAATCAATTCTACCAGGTCTTAAGATAGCAGGATCAAGTCTTTCAGGATGATTAGTAGTCATAAATGTTATAGTTTCTTCAGAAGAAGTTACACCATCCAACGCATTTAATAAACCGGAAAATGTAACACCTGAATTATTAAACCCTTGATCATTGGTTTGTTCTCTTTTATTGAATGCAGCATCAACGTCTTCTAATAGTAAAATACTTCTTTCTGGGATATTATTCATTAAATGGTTTAATCTATCATCTGTCAAATTAGCTTCAGCTAAATTTAATATACAAATGTTATAATCTAAATGACCTGCCAAAGCTTGAATGAAACTTGTTTTACCACTTCCAGGTGGGCCATGTAGTAAATATCCTCTTCTATAAGGAATACCTCTATCAAAATACCAATCTCCATTTTTCATAAAGTCCTTAACATCTTGTAAAATAGTATCTGCGATATTTTCATCTAAAATAACACTATTCAAAATTCTTTTAGATTTAGGTTGACCAAATGGTCTCCATTCAGGTCCCCAAGATGTGTATATAACGGTTTTTCCTTCATTTTGCTTTGTAGCCATTTCTTTAGCCTCTAATAATAAATCTTTAAATAAATTTCTATCCCTGTATAATGTAGTTAATGTAACAGTTTCAAATGGAGATCCATTTGTCATATCAACCATTTTACCACTTCTTTCTCTTGTTATAAGCATGTAAGCACCTTTATACTTAATTAAATGTCTACCTGGACCAGGGACAAATTGGAAATTTGTAGTTACTGAACCATTATCATGTTGTTGGAAGGATGTTTCAACAGAAAGTTGTCTACTGCTTCTTTGAGGGTATTTTCCAACCCATTGTAAAAACCATAGATAGGATTTGTCTTTTGAAGGTATTTCTAAATCAATTAATAATTGTCTATAAGCAAATCCTGATGCTGATTTAATACCTGTTCTAGCCAATGCCAATGCAGAACCTAAAATCATTAAACCACCACCAGCTGCAAAAAATGGATTTTTCTTCACAATCTCATCATAAAGTGAGGTAGCTTTTGTAGATAATGTAGCATCAGTTTGTGGAGTCGGTGGTACTTCCATTACCACATCATTAGGAGGTTCAATACTACTCATAAATGTTGTTTCTTTTGGTTTATTATCTTTTTCTTTTTAAAAATGTTGATTTTTTGAGATTGAAACTTTAAAAAAAAAAAAAAATTAAATTAAATATGATGAAATTTCTTTTTATGCAGATTTTAAAAATATATATAATGATAAACGTGATCTGATTTATATTAAGTAAATAAGTTTAAAAAAGATATATATATAATAATTCATTAAACTAAGTCAGAAGCGTCTGGATTTACATCTCTCCAATTTGGTAAATTATATGGAACATTCTGTGGGGTCATTTCAGGGTAATATGCTTCAATAGCTTTAATCAATTCATTATAAAAAACATAGTAACCATGACCAGAAAAATGTAAACCATCACATAACAAATCTTGCCATTTACCATTTAACTCTTTCTCAGCATACTCCTTAAAAGATTTATTTAAGTTCACCACAGGTAAATTCATTTCAGATCCAATTTTTTCTAAAACTGCACCATACTCTTCAAAACCTTCATTGGATCTAGTATACCCCATAGAAACTTCATCAGCTTTTTCTTTATTCCATAACTCTAAATTAAATAAAGCAGGAGTGACTAAAATAATCTTGTCAATACCATTTTGTTTATAAATTTCAACAAGTTTAATCATATTTTCTTCATATTCATCTATCGGAATATGTTGTCTTTCTCCTAAACATGAGTCATTAGATCCAAAGAATATATATGCCATTTTTACATTTTTATAAATTTCTAATAACTTTGGTAATATCTTTAAAGCCCATCTAGAGTTATATCCTGAAAATCCTTTTTGAACAATATCTAATTTTCTTACATAAAGGTTTGTTAACCCTGCGCCAAGACAGAATTGTTGTTTAACAGGATTTATTTTCCCTTCATTGTATAGTTCAGGGCCTTGCAAAGATTGAAACTGAGTATTAAAAGCAAACTCAGTGATTGAATCACCAAATAATAAAAACTGATCTAATTCTAATATGTTAGTAGACATTTATATTTAACAAGCTTATGGGTTTCCTTTAGTTTTTTGTGAAAAAATAAATATTGAAATTGGAAATAATTATATCTCTTTTTATGTGTTTATATAATAATCTAAATGTGTAAAAATAAAGAATGATTCATTTTTTAATGACGTCAAAATTAAAACCATGTTTAGCTTATTAATAAAGTAAATAGAAAGAAGTGAAAACGCACATAGCACGTGCATTATTATTTACATTCTTTACAATAAAAAAAGAGATTGATGTTTTTAGACTTAAAATTTATTAGATAAAAGTATCAACATCTCAAAAAAAAAAAAAAAAGTTTAAAATATTATGCCTACCAAAAACCTTATAAATATTAAAATGACATTAAATAGTAAGATAGTTACAAAAAATGTTAACATAATTGGTGCTGGTGCATCAGGGTTTTATTCTTGTTACAAATTACTACAGCTTTCAAATCAACCAAATAGCACTATTGACTTAAGATTGAATATAAATATTTGGGATAAATTAGCTGTTCCTTTTGGGTTAGTAAGAAATGGTGTTGCACCAGATCATCCAGAAATTAAAAACTGTATTGACACATTCAAAGATATATTTGTGAATACAGACTTTTCTAAACATAAAATTAAATTCATTGGGAATTATAATTTGCAAGAAAGAAAAGAATATGAAGAACTAATATCCAAATCAGATTTAATGTTTTTAGCAACAGGTTGTGAGCAAAGTAGAGACTATAAGTTAGAAAACAAAATTATGAATAAGAATGTATTAAACGCAAAACAAATTGTTGATTGGTACAATAACTATCCTGGATCTCTCCAAGAAAAAGAAAATCATGATATGAGTTTTAAGACTGAATCATTTTGGAAAGATATAAAAACTGTTAATATTATAGGTAATGGTAATGTTGCGTTTGATTTATGTCGTTTGATTACAATGTGTAAAAATGGAAAAAATGTTATTGATAAAACTGATATTAATAGTGATTTTGTTAATGTTATAAATAAAGCGCCAATAGAAAAGATTAACATAATAGGAAGAAGAGATTTTAGTAACGCTAAGTTTGGAACTAGAGAATTTAGAGAACTTTGGACTTTAAATGATTATAATGCTAAAGGATTTATTGACCAAGCATATTTACCAGCAAAATCTGCTTCAAGAGCCATAAATAAAAGAATTCAAATAGCTAATAAAAGCATGGAAGCTCAAAAGAAAACATCGGATGATAATGTTTTAAAATGGGAATTGAAATTTTTAAATTCACCTTATAAAATTGATACAGGTAAAAGAATTCTCTATAGTAAAGAAAACACTTTAGATGAACAAACATTGAAAATAAGCTCAACAGGTAATGTCAGTGAGATTGAAAATGATTTAGTTATCTTATCTATAGGAACAGAGAATAATAGCAATCAACTTTATAACGAACTTTTAGATAAATACCCAAATAAATTAAAATCTGTTGGATGGTTAAAGAATCATGGTTCAGGGTCTATAGCTGAAACAATGTTAGATACCTTTCCATTAGTTGAACATGAATTTAGAAATATGGATCAAGTATCTAATGAAAGTAGTAATGAACCTAAAGATTTCACTTTTATCAAAGATAACTCCTTGAAATTAACAACATGGGATGACTACTTAAAGATAGAGAATTATGAAAAAAAAGATAAAAATGGTAAGAAATGCAATTCTACCGAAGAAATCATGCATGTCTTGGCTAAATAGTATTAATTATGTATATAGTATCGTTTTAATTAATTAAAATATTTATAATAAGTTGTCACGAGGTTATAAAAATGTTTATAGAATCTATAACATATTAAAAATAATTTGGTTGGTCCATTTAAATCCGATTTAGGAGTAGCGTATATTATTATTTATTTTTTTTAAAAATTTTTATAAGTAAATTTTTCAACCTCATTTTTTATTATTAAACATATGTGTTTAGTTTTTTTCTTTTTTTTAAATTCATTGCCTTGAATTAACAAAAACACTAAGAAATTGAAAATTTTTCTTATTATTACTCGATTATTGAAAGAGTATTCAGTGAATTTTTATTTTTATATACAATTTATAAATAATAAAGATAATATAAAAAGATATTTAAATTTAAAACCTGTATATATTACCTGAAATAGAACATACACAAATTAATATAAAATGTCTAGATTAAGTACTTTGATTCCACCAAAGATTGGTTCTCCAAGCGTTATCAACTCCACTGCTTCTTCTTCTGCTAGAAGATTCCAATGGATTGTTAAGTTCTACGAAACTTTACCAAAGACTCCAAAGGGTGCTACTGGTGGTAAATGGGCTCAATGGAACACCAGATACGGTTTCATCACCTACATTATGGGTTTCGGTGTCTTAGGTTTAACTTTACCAGGTTACTACTCTCACCACCAAAAGATGGCCAAGCACATTAAGGGTGAAAAATATGTCTACGATGTTTAAATATTATAAAGAATAAAACAATGATTTATATTAGGAAAAAATAAAAATAAAAACAACAACAAACAAAATCAAAATAAACAGAGCAGATAGAATAAAATGTGTACACAATTTTGATTTATGAAAATTATAATGATGAATTTAATAAAAATTAAATTAAAACATTAAAACCTTTATAAAATGAAAAGTTTTTTTACTATTATATCTAAACCACATTATTTTTAATAATAAAAGATATACAAAAATTTACAAAGAAAATAATTTAAAGGTTTTGTTAAACTAAAAATATTCGAGATTTTTAAAAATGAAAAGTATTCATTAAAAATTATTTTTAAAATATTATATCATATAAAATGTTTTTTCAAATAAAGAGAAATAAAGAACTTTCTTAGAAAGTGATACTTTCAATTTAGATATTCATATGTATATATATATATAACTTATTTTTTATAATTTTTAATTTCTATACATTTTCTTACATTTAAGCTTATTATAATATAAAATAAATCTATCTTTGATGGCTAATTATTACAATAACTATGTTTTGTTTGTTCCGTGATTATATATAAGTTAGTTTAATGTATAAGCTTATATAGATGCGATTAAATTTCTGACATGTGTATAATATCATAGCCTCTAACAAAAATTTCATTATTATACTTATTTAAAATTCCATTAATTTCATTCTCATAATATTCAATAGCATCATTTAAAGTTATATTCATAAACCCATCAATGGATTCTAATTTTCCTTTATAACATATTCCTGTTTGAAGTTTTACTAAAACTCTCTTTCCTTTCAATTGCTTAAGAACTGTAGATATACTTATTAAACTTGTATTTAAAACCTCTTCTGTTTCTTTCCCTTTTGCAGATTCACTTCCTTTTTGTTCTTTTTCAGTCATGTCTTTATATATTAAACTTGATACAAGCGTTTAAAAATTATATACAAGTTCTTGGTTTGTTAAGATACTCTGCTAATAAGGTATATCTCTATGTGTATAATCACTAAACAGTATCAAATCTTTTCTTACTACTATTAAAAACAAAAAAAAAAAAAAAAAAAAAAAAAAAAAAAAAA